>BQNB010155603.1:0-12785 GCA_026074375.1 Tanacetum coccineum
ATTGATCGATCGGTGGTAGAAAGAAATTGTGTTTGGTTACGTGATTGTTGAGTCTTGAAATGAAACTACACGGGATTTTACAATTCTAGACAAAACCGGGAAAACAAGTGTTTGTTTCACGGGATTTTACAAGTCAAAGAAAGAACCGTATAATTTAGAAATGAGTTTGTTAAGTTTAAATTTAATTTGGTTTCACTAGTTCGGTTGACAAAAAATTAACTGGTTCGGTCATGTCTAGTTCGATTGTCACTAGTTCGGTCCTAGCTAGTTCGGTTGTCAATGGTTCGGTTCTAGCTAGTTCGGTCCCCAAAGTAATTAGCTCGTTCGGTTCCCAAATAAGAGTAGCTAGTTTGGTTCCCAAAGTAATTAGCTCATTCGGTTCCCAAATAAGAGTAGCTAGTTTGGTTCCCAAAGTAATTAGCTCGTTCGGTTCCCAAATAAGAATAGCTAGTTCGGTTCCCAAAGTAAACAGCTCGTTCGGTTCCAACTATAGTAATCTAGTTCGGTTCTCCTCGTTCGGTTCCAACACAAAGTATCTTGTTCGGTTCTAACTACTACGAAACTTAAATTTTCAAAACTAAAAAAGATACGATTTTTAATGGTTTTTAGCAAAAAATTCTTGTACAACTAGTGTTACTAACCCTATAGGAATAATAAAAATGAAGACTTTAAAGTTTTTAAGCCAAAAAAATTGAATCACTATTTTGCTCTTTGTAAAGGTTTTTGAACACAAATCAAACACAAAAACTAAACACACCACTTCATGGCTCTTGATACCAATTGTAGAATTCTAGTAATCTTATGATCAAACCAAGAACAAGAGTGAGATGTGGGTTGTGATGTTAGAGAGAAATTGGATGGAAAAATGGATGAATTGTATAAAGATGGAATATGGAAAAATGGAACAACCAACCCTCTCCAAGGCTAGGAGAGGGGTTTATATAGGTCCTATAGGCCGACCCATGGGTTATGATGGGCTTCCCATGGGTCTTGGGCCGGACTAGATTACTAATCTAATTATTACATAAACTACGAGCTAAGACTATTACAACTTGGAAGTGACCGACACTTTTCGTGTTTCCAACAGAATCATAAGTATTAAGATCCTCAGTCTGAAAAGCAGCATTGTTTTGAATGATTGTCTAAACAGATTGACCGTCTAGAACCCTTGGATCTGCAAGAAATGCGAGTTGCTCTGCATCTAAAATTTGTCCAACTTCTTGAGCTTTGGCTAACATTGCTTTATCCTTATACCATGTTGCATTACTTGGAAGCTTAGGCTGAGTGCATTGCCTAGCCATATGTCCTTCACCTTGACAGTGGTAGAATTTAACAACCCTTGCCTGTCTACTTGCATTATTTCCCCCAGAGCTAGGAGCATTACTCTTATAACCAGTACTAGAATAACTTTGCCCTTGTCTCCCATGAACTTGTTGCACTGTTACCCTGCCATCTTGAATAATGGCATGGTTTCTTGGATTTGAGGAAGTTCTAAGTTGATTATTGCTTGAGGGGAACCTTGAGGAAGCTACAGCTGTTAGAAAAGCCATTGCCTTGTTGAGACAAGCAATAGGATCATCTCTTGGAGAGAATACCAGAACAACAAAACCTGAGTCCACAAGAGGTGACTTAGTCATCAATTGTGTAGAAATTTGAGGTGATTGATAAGCAATTTATGGAACAAATAAGGTTTGATGATTCATTTGAGACTGATATTAATATGATGGTGGAACTGATGAATGATTGAATTGAGGTTGTGATGGATAAGTAGATGAGTAATGTTGATTGGGATGAATTGATCCATACTGAGATGGTGGAAACTATTGTTGAAGCTGAGAATTGTTGTATGAAGACTGATAAGTGATGAAGTGAGGTGGTGTCATCTACTGATTTGCAACAAATGCAAGTGGATCTTGATTGCGTTCATGCAGAAGACAGACTTCATTTACATGAAGATCGTGTTGTTAAAGATATGCATGAAGCTGATCAATGTTGGTAGTATGCAAATCTTTTACAAGCTTGACATCTGTCACAAACTTACTCTATTCAGGTGGAAGACTGTTTAAGAACTTGGTATTAACTTGAAATTGCTCCATTTTCATGTTGTAAATGTTCATGTCATTAATCAGCTGAGTGAATCTCAAGTAATACTTATGAAGTGATTCCCCCTTTATGTGAGTAAACTTATCAAATGCATCATACAGTTTACACTCTCTTTCCTGCTTAGTCAAAGAGGTACATTGCATTAGTAACTGAACTCTCTCCCATAAATCCTTGGCAACTCTGTGATGATTAACAAGTGAATAGATATCAGCTGGTAGACCTTGAAGAATGATATTGGTTGCCTTCATATCACAATCAGCTTGAATTTTCTCAGCAGCAGATAATTCAGCATATTTCTTTGTTTTGGTCACCCTATTTTCTTCAACAGTAGGCCAAATGAGTGGACCATTTTCAACTGATTCAAGTATCATTCTTCCGTTCTCTCTGTTTTGCATGTATAATTCCATTCTACTTTTCCACTAATCATACAGGTCCTTGTCCAACATTGGTAGACGATTGTCAGCACCGGAGAGTATCATGTACTCAACAAGAGTATTCTTTTGTCCAAGTGGAATAATTGAATCCATTTTAATGTGAAAAGTTAAAAATGATCGTATAGTGATTAAAGGTTGTTGTGTTAAAGTGAGGTTTGATTAATGAAATTGAGTCTTTAGAATACACGGGATTTTACAATTCTTGACAAAACTAGGAAATCAAGTTTTCACGGGGTTTTACAAATCAAAGAACGACCGTATAATTCATCTAATGAAAGCGTATAAATCACCCAAGCAAAACGTATAAATCTCCTAAAGGAAGATGTATAAATCGCCTTAAGAAACAATGTATAAATCGCCTTTGGAAACTACGTATAAATAGCCTGTGTAATATAACACTTATAAATCGCCTGTGTAATAAAACACGTATAAATCGCCTGTGTAATCAAACATGTATAAATCGCCTTAACAATAATACGTATAATTTGGCTAAACAAAAACACGTATAATTCGCCTGAATAAAAACACGTATAAATCGCCTGAACAAAAACACGTATAATTCGCCTGACCAAATATGTATAATTCGCCTGAACAAAAAACACGTATAATTCGCCCTTACGTATAATTCGCCCAATACACTTCGAAACTCAAAAATTAAAAATCTTAAAAAGACTCACTTTTTGACTTTTTTACCCGATTTTTCTTGTACTTCTTACCTATCTAAGACTATTAGAACCTTAAAAACACAAACTTTAATGTTTTTGACACGAAAAATTTAAAATCAAGATTCTTGGTACAAAACCCTTTTTCAAACCAAAAAGACTAAAAAAGATGAAGTTTTTGATGGTTTTTCAAAGATTTTCTTGTACTTCTAGCCTAAACTAAGATAAATAAAGAAAAAAAGTAAAAAACTTTATGGTTTTTAAACCCTCAAAAGATGAAAATCTCTTGATATGTACGAACCAAACTACACAAGTAAAGGGTAGAAAAAACACACACAAAACCTTTACAAACACCGTAGGGCTCTTGATACCAATTATAGAATATCTTAACACATAAAGTATGGATTCGTTTAGAGTTTAAGATAGAGAAAGAGGTGGTTGGATGAACACTTAGAGAGAGAAACAAAGAAGAGAATATTAGATTAACTATGTAAGAAAAATGAACAACCAACACCCTCTCCATGTGTGGAGAGGGTATAAATACATCTAGCTATAACCGGCCATGGGCTTAGTCATGGGCTTTTCATGTGTCTTTGGCTCGGTTAGCTTACTAACATTACATATGAAAAATCTATGAGCTACGACTAACTATATTGGAAGTGACCGATACTTTTCGTATTCCTAACAGCCGTAACTTAGGTGCTGACTCATTCCTTAAGTAATCTTGATTACGGCGTAACTCCTGCGGGGAGGTTACGCCGTAACTGGCCTTGGGTTTCTTCTTTTTCTAGTTTTCCACGTTCAAATCCCGTATCTCTTGCTCCAATGCTCATGTTCTTCCTGTAAACTAAATATAAAGTGATTAAGTATCATTTCCAAGCATTTATATAATAATTACAAGCATTTTGATAGGGATTTTGATACTAAAAGGTATTAACTATTTGATGTTATCACTCACCATTACTGAGCAGTTGAGTGATCACCAGAAAGGAAACACATAGATTAGTAAGAGTAGGAATGTGATTCATTTTCCTTTCGTGAAGTGCTCGGTTTTGAAATTTCTAGCTTGGTTTATTATTAAATTCATGTCTTCCAAGATAACTTGGGGGATGTCTTTTTAAGAATTATTTAAAAGGTCTACTTAAGGGCAAGTAAAAGTTAAGTGGGGGGATATTTGATGACATCAAATAGTTAATACTTTTCTATATCAAATTCCCATGTTTATTGCCTTGCTTTATATCATTTTTATATGAATCTGGTACTTAATTCATTCATATTACAGATTCAAGATAATTAAGGCATTGGAACAAAGTGATGCGAGAAATGGCCAAAAATAGTACCAATACTAATTTATTTAGTAGAGGTACTAAATTCATGAGAATGCTACTAAATTTCTCTAGGAAGCAACTTAAGGTTCAAATGAAGAATAGTACCATTGCTAAATTATTTAGTAGAGGTATTATATTTTTAAAGAAGAAAAACGCAGGAAAAAGAAGAACTACGGCGTAGTTAGCCCGTATGGACTACGTCGTAGCTATTATGAGCTAAAGAAGGAAATATGTGTTGGAAAAACTACGGCGTAGCTCGACTCATATAACTACGTTGTAGCTTGTATGAACTACAGGGACTAAAAGTGATCAAAGCTTATTAAGTATCAAGGACTAAAGATAATAATAACAAGAACGATGGAGGACTAAATGGGCGCAATTGTTATAAAGAATCAAGGATTAAGTATTTTACGTCAATTACGATCAAGGACCTAATGTGCACAATTAATATAAAATTTCAAGGATCAAGCTATTTACGACATGAATGATGGAGGACTAAAGATGTGCATTTGTCATAAGGTTTGGAATATTAAAGCACAAGGACCATGGATGAAATTATAAATGAATCTCAGGGGCCTTTTGCGGTCATGTCAATGATACTTTCATCAAACAATCAAAATGTTGTCAAATATATTAACTTCAGCGTAGTTTATAAAAGTATGGCGTAGCTTTATAAGCTACGTCATAGTTTCGTCTCAGCAACTACGGCATAGCTGTTTTAACTATGACGTAGTTCATCACTTTCAACTACGTCGTAGTTGATTCGAAACCTATAAATAGAGGCCGAATTCTGCATAATGGAGGATCCTTATTCCTCCCATCTCAGGGGACGACTAGGGGACCATCCCAATGTGTTTTTTAGCATTCATCAATCGCTTTTCAAGGAAGAATTCAGTCCCGATCATCATTATTATTAGCTTAACATCAAGTAATTTGTATCAAACATTATGTCTAATTCGATCAATGTTTTATTCATTACTATTTGTGTAATTTACATTATGATTGGCTAATCACCTCAAGCGGTAGCCTTATTATCATTTTATTAATGCTTTGATTTCTTGTTTAATTATCATTTGAATGGATATCTTATTTTCCTGTTGTCTGATCCCCGCATTTTGGTAGTGTTGAAGAGAGTGTAGATCCTCTTAGCTATAAACTAGGCTCAAGCAGTTGAAATATAGTCTATTAGGATACCAGGGATAGGTTTGTATCTATTCTTAGTGTAGGGGTTGCCCATCACCGCTTGCATTAGATTAGGCACTTATAAAACCCGAGAAATCCTTGCAGGGGGATTTAGTGTCGAGAAGTTGAATTGTTGACACTTACACAAGTCTTTAGGATAGTTGGGGGTTTAATGACTACAACCTAGATACCCGACTTTCGTGATCATAGGAGATTGAGATCGTAGGAAGTATGGGTCAGGTTGCGATGCCCACTCGAGCCTGGCAATATTAGAAGCACCATAATAAAATGGTAATTAGACATTACACTAGGAAATGGAATCATTGCATTAATAGGAGATTAACCACGTTAGCATGATTTCTTCTCTTGATTAGTAAAACCATTTTAAATTCCAGTTATTTATCTCTTTTGCATTCTCTCAATCAAAACAGCTTTTAAAACGTGACAACCTTAAACTCAGATTTTAGATCGCCCGTTAGCTCTTGGGAACGACCTCAGATTTACCAATCCTACACTACACACGACCGGGTTCTCTGCCTGTTAGTGCATGGTAGACCACAGGAAGTCGAGTTTTATAAATTTAAAACTTGGTAATTAATTTAAACAATTATACGCATCAAGTATTTAACGCCGCTACCGAGGAGCTAAATAGGTTTTGAATTTGAGCTTTTGTATATATCTTGTTTTTATTTTAATATTTTTCAAATTTCATGTTATTTTTGTTTTCCTTTTGAGAGCATACTGGTATCTCGTGTTTGATTTTTAGAAATCATAAAAATAAAGCCTGATATTGTGTCTAACTTAAACATTTGTGGTGCTATCACAATTGTGTTTCTTTCAACTTGATTTTCTTTTTCTTTCCAGTCAAAATCTGTAGAGTGACTGGTTTTGATAAATCTTCTTTCTCATTAGTCTTGGTAACCGACCTTAACTTTGGTTTTCATATTATTTACCGTTGAGTTTAGTAATCAGGGAATCATTTCGATCTTTCTAGACTTTTCATTATTCCCTGATGTCAAAGATTGCTTTCCCCAAGAGTTTTCACAAATATTCTTTTCCTTTTCATTTTGCAAAGCAAGTTCAAGATTAATGCAATGTTTCTTTAAACATGCAAAATATTTTTTAGTTCTTTGTGGAGTTTTCTTTGAAAGCTTAGTCTGAAGACGTTTGTATTGATCTGTTTTCTCTCCTAACTAACATACTAAATCCGTAAACTGATCAATATCATAACAATAAATAATAGCACACATATGATCATTATAATAACAATCCTTCAAAAGTCAATCATTTGTATTTGAAAACAGTGTTCTTTGAAGCTCTAGTTGAGACTGAAGAGATCAACTTCCTCTTCAAGAGAGTTAAAACATCTCAGATCTTCAATCATTTCTTCTTTAAGCCTTTGTTTAAAATTTGCCACATTTTTGGCGGTACGTTCTAACAGTTGGAGTCAGTTGAAGTTCTAAAACGCGTTTCAAATCTTGATTCACAGGAACAATCTAACTTTTTTTCTTAAATAATTTTCAAACAAACAATATTTGCCTTGTTCAATGCATGAATATCTTGATGAATGAATGAAAAAGCTTGCACATGTTTATTGACTTTGTTACATGGTACAATTTAATCTAAATGTTTTCATAAATTAGTTGGTTATATCTTGAAATTTGTGGTTGAGTTTATTGCCTTTGCAGGTGTATCACCCATTTTCAAATTGTTTAAAAAATAGATTTTTTTTCAGCTGACCTTTTCTATTATGGTACAAACGTTTTGTATAGATTATATACCGTTGTGTAATCAAAAGGTTTGATAATTTAATTTAATTTGGATCGTCTTTAAATGGCAAAATGAATTATTTCGTCAGTTTCAGGAGCAAAGTTATTCGCAAGAGTGTTCTTATTACAAGCAAGATCATAAACACATGGTTTCGCACTTTGAACTTTCTTGAGCTACTGAGGCTTTGCAAAACTCGTTGTGCATTTAGAATTAAGCATATGCATTGTTTGAATTGACTATTAGTTTTATAAACAATATTATTTAAGAATGACTTTTTCAATATCATTATATTCTTGTTGTTTGTAAAACTTTTTCAGTTCCTCTTTTTCATATAAAAGTTTAGAAATTCTATTTTTATGTGTAAAAAACTATTTTTCCAATTCTGAAAGCTTTTGTTTAATTACATGCATTTGACATGTAGACTCAGATAGAGACTCTTAATATTTGACCTTAATGTCCTTAATTATACCATAAGCTTTTGCACATTTAAATTCAACATCTTTCACGCATTTTATATCTTTGTACCTCTCAAGCTCAGTTGCTAAGGATGTGGTTGCTTTCTTCAAACTTTTATTAATCTTTTTACTTTCATCAATTTCAAGTTTCATGTTTTCAATTAATGAAGCAAACAAATCATGTTCTTCTTAAAAAATTGATTCATCCTGGTCATCCTCTCCTTTATTGTTACTCATATTTGATGAATCGTGAGTGGTAGTGCTATCACCTTTTTCCACCACATATGTGTCATTACTAGATTCAAGTTGCTCAGGATGTTGTTTTTTATTGGCAAACATATTATATTCATCATTGTTGTGTACCTTTTCCAATGGCTCTTTGTCATAGACAGGTCTAGTGTATTCATCTGTAGCTGGAATCACTTATTGAATCTTGGCCATGTATAAATAATATGCTTCCAATTCCTGATCAGTAGGTTCTTCATCTGAATCGATCAACCAATCTTTTTGCTCTGTAGTTAACTGAACCCAACATCCTCTTGTTTACACAACATTAATCTTTCCTTATGGTAAGTTGGATCCTTAACCCACTTTGTTGATCTTCATTGCTTAGTTGTATGCCAAAACCCTTTACAGTTGAAACACAAAATTCTAGTCTGTTGCATAACCTAATTACCTATTGTTTCCTTGTTTCTAGTAACTACAACTTCCCTTTGATTTCGATTATCATGCGGCCTAGTTTGTCTGTCATTCCCAGTTCTTCTCTTAATTCTTGGAGAATTATCAACATTATTGTATTTGGTGTTTGATGATGATCTGAGGTTGTTGTTGGTAGGTTTGTAGATATTCTTGAAGGTTTTTTTTAATGAGAGCCATTGCTTTCTGAATGTCCTCGTCCGTCTGAGTTTCTTCTTCATCACTAATAGCTTCATGTTTTGACTCAGATGGTGGTGAAGGAGCTTTAGCAATCTCTTTACCTTTGCTTCGGGTAGAAACATGTGATCGAGTTGATGATGATGTTTGAGGAAGGTAATTGGGTTTTGCTTGAGGATAGTAAACTGGTTGTTAAGTAGTAGCAACAAGTGCAAGTGGATTAGCATTCCTTGCTAATCTTTCTCGAATCTCGGTCACTTCATTCTAAAGTTGCTCTCAGGATGTTCGAAGAGTTTATGGGTTAAGAGACAGTCCTCTAATCTTTTCCTTGCTTAAGAATAGTCACAAACCTTTGCAATTTTGTTTGAAGTTAAAGTAAAAACTAAACATTAACTTGATGAGTCAAGATTATACATTCATTCCTGACCAACTCATTCATTAGTTTATAAAACCTTAAATAGTACGATTCAAGTGATTCCTCGTCCCTTGATGTGAATTTTCCAAAAGCCCAAAATAGATTAGTCTCAACATCATGTTTGTTGATATTCTCACCTTGCATCAAACGTTCAATTGATTTCCATATCTCCTTAGCATTTGGACAAGCATCTATTATGGAGTATATATCATTGTCAATCCCAGTCATGATGATGTGAACTGCTTCTGCTTCAGCATTAATCCTCTTCTTTATTTCGTCACTGACACTAGAATATATTTCCATCCTTGATTCTTCTTGTTGAAGTGGAGTAGTTTTAGTTGCAGGTACCTCAAGTTATGTAACCATTTGATATACATATGGACCATGATCAATACAATGATTGATTAGTTCATGATTTGGTCTTGTAGCAATGTATCATCTGATTCGGGATTTTCACTTAACATAACTACCTGAAACAAGCATTGGTGCACGATCTTTGCCACCAGCTTCTATGATTGCGTTATGCATCGCACTCGTAGACATTGTGATTTGATTTTGTGAAATGATATGGATCTTAAGAAGATAAAGGTATTTGTTGTGGTTTAAAGTTGTTGTGTTTGTTGTTTTTTGAGTTATGTTGTAAATATAAAACCCTAATTCGGTTATATGCCCATCGGATGCGCGGTGAGCTTGAATTTTTTTCTTTCAGAAAATTAGGTTTTTAAAACTAGGGTTTTCTTTGATTGGTTTGAGTCCAAACTCGCCTTTGTTCAAATCTTAACTCGCCTTAAATGTTGTACAAACTCGTGTAGTGTAAGATCTAAACTCGCCTGGAAGTTGGGTCCTAAACTCGGCTGAAATTGTATCCCAAACTCGCCTAAAAGTATATCCTAAATTCTCCTGAAAGTATATCCCAAACTCGCCAGAAAGTATATCCCAAACTCGCCGATGTAAGTTTCTAAACGCTCTAGGTTTTAGAATCCAAAACTCAACCTTGAAATTTATTTTCCAAACTCGCCAAAGAGGGTTTCCGAAACTCGCAATTGTACAGTTTTAAACCTCGCCTATTTTGAAATAACTAGCAACTACTGTAAGCTCAAAAACCAAATTTTTTTAACGTCAAAGATCGAAATCTTTTTAGGTTAAATCTTGTTCAAAACACGTTAAGCTAACACAAAAATACAAACTTTATAGAGATTAAACTTTAAAATGACGATGTGACTTTTGAAACCAAAAACAACACTTTTAAGCATAAAGATTCAAACTTTTTGATGTACTATTGTTCTAAACACTCTTAACTACCATTAAACATAAGTTTTATAAAGATTTAACATTAAAAGGATGAATTTTTATGGATTTTTTTTTTGTATCTAAGACGTGTGACGTGAGACAAAAGACAACCAAAAAGAACCACAATCCACCCAAATCTTCATCGGGCGATTAATTCCACTTGTTATCATTTTTACTAATCCATTTCACAAGTAAATATCAAATATAATGCATAAGAATCTTGTTAGCCTTAATTTTATATAAGTCTAACAAGAATGTTATCGGTCTTATTAGTCGTAATTAGTCTTGTTAAGTAATAGGCTAGTCGGGATTAACGGGCTTGGATTGTAATCTAATATTGTCCGTGTTTCGGGCTCAAAGCCCAAGTTAAACCAAGCCTGGCCCAAGAAAAAGCCCATGCACCTTAAGTGAAGGCATAGGGTATAAATAGGACCCTCTTCACACATGGAGAGGGTGTTGGTTGCATTTTCTTTCATTTGTAACTCACCAAACTTCTCTCTAATCTAATCTTTCTCTCTTGTTTCTCTCTCTACTTTCTCTCTCTATTTTTCTAGCTTATTGCTTATTGGTATGGCTTATTGGTGTGATATGGGTTAAGTTTTGGGATAACATGTGGTATCACTCGCCTCGGGTGGGTTTAGTGTTTCGTTGTGCTTGATTGAGCTTCGTTCTATTTTTTTAAATCTTCCAAGCTCTTCGTTAAAATCTGTTTTCATATCATAACATTTTTTGTTAACGTTTTTTTTTGTTTAGTAGGTAATTTATAGTGTCCACTAAGGGTGAATTTTGTTTTGGTTTTGAAATCATAGAAGTCAACAACAGAATCTCTTGTCTCATTTACGTTTTAAGATTGTTGTCATTAAGGAAACAAAACGCTTTTATTTTTTATCTTTTGTTTCATTCGTTTTTTGGTTTTGGCTTTCGAGAACAAAAACGGTCCTTTTTGTTTCAAACAAACAACTTTGTTAACACTTTATTCAACGCTCTTCGTTTATACCCTATTAGTCGTAGTTTATCTCGTGGGTTTTACTGTTTTTCGTAAGTTATTTAAGCTTATCTCTTAGCTTGTTAGGAGAGCTTATCGTATCTTATTATTTCTCGTGTAAAAGCTTCGGTTAAAGCTTATTTTTATTGGTTTTGGTTACAGTACAAGACTTGAAGACGACAAGGACAACGACGTTTCTTGTTGTTATCTGTTGAGGAGAAGACAAGACAAACCCAAGGACGATAGTACGAACCGATCTACTCAACCGATCTATTGAGAAGACAATAAGAACCGATCTGTTGATCCCTTTTGAACAGATCTTACTTAGCTTGTTAAAGCTTAATTGTGTTGGATAGATCCAAGACAACTATAATAGAAACTAAGATTGTGAATACTACAAACTATGCGAAAACTAGTTTGTAATACTAAGAAGAACAATGAAACAGTAAAACAAGATCTTGCTAAACTTTCAATATATTAAACACAATCAAAGTTACAGAATAACCTTGTAACTATGAATACTAACTATGAGAAATGACTTCTAGATCTATATCTCTAACTATGCCTTAGGGTTTCTTTTATACACCAAGAAACCCTAATGGGCTTACAAAACGCGTCTACTGATAATGCATATCTATTCCTAATATATCTCATGCATATCACATAAGCAGTACTAATCTATTTATACTAACAGTACTAAATATATAACTAACAGTACTAATAAACTGACAGTACTAACACTTTGTACTGGCAGCACTAACTATTTAAACTAACAGTACTAATGACTTAGACTGTTTTCTCTAATCTTCACCAGCAGTAGTTTCTTCAACCAGCAGTAGAAACTCTTATACCCAGCAGTAGAAACTTGAGAAGCCTTTATTCCCAACAATCCTCCCCTAAACTTGATATTCATCTTATTAATCATCAAGTTTCTTCATTATCAGCATCTTGAGGACTAGAAGGATGTATCCAAACACTTCTTTACTCTTCTAGTTGTGCCTTGATGAATCTGATAAGCTCAAATGTCATAGTACTTTCATGATCAACTTCTAGTCTTCTATTTAACATCCTTGAAAGCATTTCTTGTGTAAGAGAATATTTCGTTAAAACCATCATGTGAATAGCCACTCCAGTCCATCAACAATATATGAACTCCACATGAATCAAAGACACATTTCTGACATGTCGAGCAAACAAAATGTTTGGATGGAACCTTAGCACGCGAGTTGACTTCTTTCAGGAATTTTATTACACAAGCGTCATGATTGGCATTAAAGACACATTTCTG
>BQNB010155604.1:0-15376 GCA_026074375.1 Tanacetum coccineum
AATGTTTATGAAATGTAGTCCTACCATTATGTATATATGAACGTTCTTTGTTTGGATACAAAATACTTCGTGCATTAAACTGAGCTAATTTAAAACGTACATATGCATTTGGTGTTCATGAAGTTATTTTCTTGCTGCTCATATGCATCTGGTTGTCATGAGGTATTTATGAAGTCGATGCTCGGGTTGGATATGGGTTTGGCACTTCGAACCGAAAACCGAATTCATATAAATATATATCTATATAGTTATATATAAAATTACCATTAAAATGTTATCATAATATAAAAAAACACTTTTTATGTTAATAATAATTTTTTGTTTACAAAAAATCTATGTAATTATTAATTTTTTTTTAAATAGTGAAATTCGGGTTATTCGGGTCAACCCGAGAACCGAACCGAATTCAAATTCGGTTTGGTTCGGTTTTCGGGTTAACCCAAATTTTTTTTTTAACAGAACTAACCGAATAACCCGATAACCGAACCCATCAACACCCCTATTTGTGTGTTTGGAGACGCTATTAACACCAACAGGCCCAAGTGGTTTACTTAAAACAAAATTTGATTGTACAACCCATTGTATGTGGTTACAAACTCACGGCCCACTTTTGTTTGAGTGTTATCCGGCCAGAAAAAATAATAGCTTCAACCCAACTCTAATCACTTATCACATTTCCATATGCAATCAACGAATTAACATACATATAAAAAAAACTTTTTACTTCTTTCTTTCACCATTGCAAACAAAGTAATCAAACAAATGCCCTTTTGATGTATGCTCAGAAACCATTCGAATCACACGGAGCTTCAAAAAAGAAATGAAGTATTCAAGGTCTTTATGAAAAAGTGACATTTATTATCTATGGGAATCATTAAAATTAAGTATTTATGGATATACTTAGCATGTTGGTGGATACGTATTTTTGTAATTTTATAACATGTGTATTTATTGGGCCATAGAAACGGGTCACATTAATGGGCTAAAAGTACGAAAAGTAATGGGTTTTATCGTTACCCGTGATGCATATTGTTATATTGTATAATTCAAATTTTTTTTTTAATTTTAGACGAATAGTCTCGCAAAATGACGACGTATAGAGTCAAAATTAATTGTACTTGCGAAATCATGATATTTGTGTGACTCTTAATAAAACAACACAGTGCGGCAAGGGAGTACTAGTCGGGACCATCGTCCTTAGTCCTTAGCCTGGCATGTAAACGACAAACTGGGTCAACGAACACAGAGGAAGGACCACCTAGGCGACTTCCTCGCTGACCCTAAAGCGACAACCACGATTATATTTACTACTAAAAAAAAGAATTAATACTTATAAGGACACACCGTTGATGAAAGATTAAAAGCAATGTGAGTGTGTGGATGAGATGTGTTGGGCATTTTAATAAGAGGTGAAATTATTCAAAAAATTATGAGGTTGTGTCTTGCAAAATTTTGAATTCAACACTTTCAAGCGGACTGCCAGCATGGAAATACATTAAATCCACCAACTACATTTCTTTATTGATTTGTAAATGTGACTTTAAGGTAGGGTACGAAATTAATCTATCTACCACCCAACTCCCAATCAAGTAATACATTAAATAGGCACGTGTACATTAATAATTCATGGTTTTAGGTGTTTTGTAGTACTTCATCATACTTACCTTTTAGCCAATCTATACTCAATTAACTTATTTAGAGTTACAACACGTACCTAAATATATGCATAATTCTTCAATCGATTATACAATTGTATTATATACTTTCTCTCTCAAAAATTTTATACACATTTTTATAATGCTTAAATCACACATTTTTATACACGTTTTTATACAAATATTTTTACACACGTTTTATACACACATTTTAATACACGTTTTTATACACATATTTTTATACATGTTTTATACACACATTTTTATACAAATTTCTATAAATGTTTTTATACACGAATTTTTACACACATTTTTATACGCATATTTTTATATACGTTTTTATACACACATTTTTACACAAATTTCTATAAATGTTTTTATACACGAATTTTTACACACATTTTAATACACGTTTTTATACACATTTTTAAACACATATTTTTATACACACATAGAAAATGTGAAATAGACATATATGAGATATATATACGTAATATGGGTTACATGTGTGTTAAACAAACTTAACTATGCGTATTTTGAAAAATGCCTATATCCTTATTTCATATCTTCTTGTCTCAGCGACATGTCGAACTCAGATGAATTGAGACACACCGATAACACTACACTGGTACCTCCCAGACTCCCCGACACACTTCTCCAGGTGTATCATAGGAGACGTCCTACTCTAGGATTACTTATTTTACCATCCGTATTACCATTTCCCCCAACTATCAGACGTGTCGTTCGTATGTCTGTTTTAACCATTGAGCCAAACCTTGCTGAACATGCAAGGATTTCTGCTATTAACCTTGATGATTATCAACTTGATCCTGTTACTCCACCACCCTCACCTTCATCCCAATTCATGATTGCTGAAACAGACCCCACCCGGAGAGAAGAAGCTCTAACTGCCTATGGGACAGAAATTGGTCAGAGTTCGGTGCCTGTTCCTGAGACAGTCTTGACCGTATGCACGACGCGCCTTAGAGGACAGTTTCATACCATTCTCGAGGACATGGACCATTACCCAAATGCTTGTTTGGAGGAGTTAGAAGTCTTCATGACATTGTGGGATGTGAAGCCTCAAGTTGAGGAAAGTTCGTTGGAGACGCTATCTGTGGACGAACTGATTACTCAGCTTAGACAAGTGTGTAAGGATGCAGAGGATCATGCTAGTAATGCTCAAGAGGAAGCATGATAGAAGAGGAAGGAGGCACTCAAGGAAGTGGTCCAGCGAATCTGCCATAACAACAACTAGTTTTATTTCTGTCTTTTGTACAACCACTAGGATATGGGTTTGTCACGGCTAGTGAACTCTTGTATCCCCTTACTCTTCGGAATGAGTATCGTGTTTGCGAATAATAATAGTATTGATTTCAAAAGATATGCCATTTGTAGTACCGTGACTATCTTTACGCATATAATTTTCGTACATGTCATAACTGTCATTTCCATTGTCCTCTTATAGAAAAATGGCACCCGGACGACGCCCAACTATCCTTCAGAACCCTCCAGTCAATCGTTTGACCAACCGAAACAACGTGGACATCAACAGTGGCCTTGACACTCAGATGCTTAACCAACTCATTGCCACAAGAGTAGCTGAAGCACTCGCAGCTGCCGCTGTGACTAATGCTGCAAGCACTCAAGAAGAGACCAACCTAGGATCTAACTCTTCTCAGAATAAGGCATGCAACTACAAAGAATTCCGTGCAGTCATGCATGAAAACTTCCATGGTACTGAAGGTGCTGTAGGCTTAACCCGATGGTTTGAGAAACTAGAATCTCAATTTGGGATTAGCAATGTTGCAAAAGGTGACAGAGTTAACTTTACTTCTAGCACACTGCTAGATAGTGCTTTAACTTGGTGGAACGTATACGGTCATTCTGTTACTCTCAATACCGCTCATGCAACACCTTGGAGTGATTTTAAGGCTATGTTCATCCGGAAGTACTGTCCTCGAAATGAAGTCAAGCAAATGGAAAACGAATTGTGGAATTTAAAGGTGAAAGGCACAAACCTTACCGCCTACAATCAACGTTTCCAAGAACTCATCCTCTTATGCCCTGAAATGGTACCCAACACCGACCGGTTGTTGGAACGTTACATTAAAGGTCTACCTTTGAACATCAAGGGTAATGTAACCTCGTCCAAACCAGTAGATTTGCATGAAGCGATTGAATGGCTCAAGGGTTGATGTACCAAGCAGTCCAAGAGTTAGGAGAAAACTCTAGTGACAAGCGGAAATGGAACGAAAACCACTACAACAACAACCCCAACACCACTAGTAATCTCAATCCGAACAAACGTCCAGAGACAGCAAGGGTGTTTACAGCTGGGCAAGGTTCTTATGTTGGCAAATTACCTTACTGCGGGAAGTGTGGACGACACCACACTGATGCATGCCCTCCTACTTGTCACAACTGTAGAAGGGCAGGACATAAAGTTAAAGACTGCCAAGCTCCACCTCGTCCTGCAAGTCAAAGAGGACCCAGAAGCCAAGGTGGATAGGGAAGTGATGTTACTTGCTTTGGATGTGGCAAAAAGGGACATTACAAGAACAAGTGCCCGAATAATAGAGGCCAAGGCCATGGGAACCAAATTTGAGGCAACCAACAAAATCCTCAGAACAATCAGAGGAGGAATCAAGGAAACCCTAAGGGAAATAACCAAGCATCAACCAACACTCAAGGAGGATGCAAAGAACCTGGCAGAGTATACAGCCTATGTGCTGAGGCTACTGTGAAAGATAACAATATGGTGAATGGTACGTTCCTGATCAATAATGTTTATGCTTCGGTGCTATTTGATACTGGTGCGGATAGAAGTTTTGTGTCATATGCTTTCAGTAAATATATAGACATCTCTCCTAAAACCCTAGATACTAATTATAGTGTGGAGCTAGCCGACGGAAAGTCACTAACCACAAATACTATTTTAAGAGGGTGTACCCTTAACTTGCAAAATCACCTGTTCAAAATCGACTTACTCCTTATAGAACTAGGAAGTTTTGACGTCATCGTCAGAATGGATTGGATGGCCGAGCATCGCGCGGAGGTTGTGTGTTATGAGAAGTACATTCGTGTTCCGTATAGAAATGATATGCTAATCATACAAGGCGAGAGAAGCAGAGTTAAAAATAAGTCCAGACTAGAAGTCATCTCGAGCATCAGGACGCAAGGGTACATCGACAAAGGATGTCAAGTGTTCTTAGTTCAAATGATGAAGAAAGAGGAAACTAAGGCACCCAAAAAATGAATAGAAGACGTGCCTGTCGTCAGAGACTTTCTGGAAGTATTTCCTGAAGATTTTCCAGGATTACCCCTGATACGCCAAGTAGAATTTCACATCGAGCTGATACCCGAAGCTGCACATGTTGCCCGTGCACCATATCGTCTTGCACCTGCAGAGATGAAGGAATTAGCCGAGCAACAGAAAGAACTTTCCAACAAAGGTTTTATAAGACCAAGTTCCTCTCCGTGGGGAGCACCAATCTTATTTGTCAAAAAGAAAGATGGATATTTCTGAATGTGTATCGATTATCGTGAATTGAATAAACTCAGAGTGAAAAATCATTACCCCTTACCAAGAATTGATGACTTATTCGATCAGTTGCAAGGATCCAGCATCTACTCGAAAATTGACTTAAGGTCAGGTTACCATCAGTTAAGGGCCAGAGAAGAAGATATTCCCAAGACTACTTTCAAAACACGATACAGACACTACAAGTTCCAAGTTATACCTTTTGGGTTGACCAACGCACCTGCGGTATTCATGGACCTCATGAACCGTGTGTGCAAACCATACATAGACAAGTTTGTGATTGTGTTCATTGACGATATCATCATATACTCCCGTGACGAGAAACAACACGAAGAACACTTGAAGACTATTCTAGAGTTGTTGAAGAAGGAAGATCTGTATGCCAAATTTTCCAAGTGTGAATTTAGGATCCATACGGTGAAGTTCCTTGGACACGTGATCGATAGCATGGCTATTCACGTAGACCCAACTAAGATTGAGGCGGTTAAGAATTGGGCATCTCTAACCCCTCCTTCGGAGATTCGCCAGTTCTTAGGTTTTGCAGGTTACTATAGGAGATTCATTAAAGGATTATCTAAAATAGATAAACCTATGATGGAGCTAACACAAAAGGATAGAAAGTTTGATTGGGGTGAAGAGCAAGAGACGGCTTTTCAATTGCTAAAACAGAAACTATGTGCTGCACCTATTTTAGCATTGCCGAAAGGCAGTGATGACTTTGTGGTGTACTGTGATGCATCCATAAAAGGGTTAGGTACGGTACTAATGCAAAGGATGAAGGTTATTGCATACTCTTCCAGACAACTAAAGATCCACGAGAAGAACTACACCACTCATGATCTGGAGTTAGGAGCGGTAGTGTTCGCCCTGAAGATCTGGAGACACTATTTATATGGTACAAAATGTGTGGTGTTCACTGATCATAAGAGCCTACAACATATCTTAAACCAAAAAGAACTCAATCAAGAATCAAATTAAGCACTTATTAACACTTTACAACCATACAGACTTTAAGCCTTCTTTTGACTTAAAATTAAGCTAGCAAATAAGTAATGAAAGAAATAAGACTAGAATTTTCTAGAAGCTTGATTAAAAGACTATATGAAAAAGCTTTTTGAAAGGAATATGAAAAACAAAAGCTTATTGAAAAAGCTTGTGAAAAACAACAGAAAAACTCATAAGTACTGATTTTAAAAAAAGGAAAAAAGTAAATTTTGGAGCTTAAACAACAGATGATCTAAAAGCCTTTATCAGAAAAACACTTAAAACAATTACCACTACCCTTAGATCTACTTTTATGCGGAATTACAAATCCTAAGATATAGAGTTACTATCTGAATTTTGAGCTAGAAAAAGGACTTTTGACCTTAAAAACTGCTGATGCAGTTGACATTAAAATGACCAAAACTTAAAACCTATAAATGCATATCTTATGCAGATTACTTCTACTCTATTTAAAACCTAACTAAATGTAAATTAAGTAAATGCAAAAGCTAGATCTGAACAAAACTCATTATGCAAGAAGAAATTGACAAATTTGAACCTAAGAACAACTAACTTATGAAAACTTGATTTACCTTAATCTAACTTTTGAAACTAGTTTAAACAAATTTAAATAGGAGATTAAAACCAACAACTAAAAACCAAAGGCCTCTAGCAGTACTAACTTGTAGTTAGTACTGCTATGCCAAACACCCCTTTAAAATTCAAAATACTCATTTTTGCTTATGAAAAACAGATAGCATAATCAATTAACAAATACCAGATGATAAACCTATTATATCAACCTTAATTAACAATTTTCAATAAGCTAATAAGCATATTTCATTAAGCTTTAACTATGCTAATACTTTTTTTGTTTTTATGATTTTTTAAGACACAAAATGAGTAAGACTAAGATCTACACTTACAAAAGCTAAAAACAAATAATAGAACAAGAATTAATAAGCATAATGAGATAGATTTAAGCACAAATAAGGCTAGCCAATAAGCAGAATAAAGAAAAATTAATAGCGGAAAAATTAAGACAGAAATGGAAATAACAACTTACAATATGCCCTTAGGCTTAACAAAGCGTGACAACTTGAGGAGCTACTCTAACAAGCACAAGTTATCCAAGGATAATCTGTAAAGGTCCCCTAAGCACTTCCCATTATAGCTTATCAACATAAGTCCATAATCTATAAGCATAGGTACTTTAAACTAATTTTTTTGGTTTATGTAATTAAGAGCTTGTTAATAAGCTCAATTGAGCTTAGAGAACAAAAGAGCTAGATAAGTAGGCTTATAAAAGCTTATGAAACAGTAGCAACAACATTTGAGAGTAAAAAGCTTATGAAAATTATTAAAATAAAACTTATGATTTTATTAACTAGAAAACTAATTACAATATGTTAAAATTGAGATTACAATAAGCTTTTAAAAACTGAATTAAAACTACATAAGCTAATTTATGAAAATTACAATTTAACTAGAAATTTTAGAAAGCTAAAAACTAAAAAAGAGAAGAACCCTTTTGTGTGTGAATGAGGCTCCTTTTATATAGCTCAGATGAAGCTTCCAGGCTTGATTGTTACTTAGCCTCCTTGTCATCACAACCCTTGATTCTTGCTAATCCATTGATCCATCACTAGCACCGTTGACTTAATTAAAGTAAACACACATTGCCAGCATTGCAATACCGTGTGACCTGGGTACTTGTGCTTCTTTTATAGTGGTTTAACATAAATTCTTTTGTCCTTTGTGTGCTTCCTTAGTCAGACACGACTTCCACTTCCGTTTAAGGTTCAACCAATAAGGACCCGTGAGTGACGTTTTATTCTGCCACATCATTACATAGTACTCGAATCTTCCATCCTTGTCATACAATTGATTTTTGCCCCTAGATTTTGACTCGTGCTTAACGTGGGAGAGAATATGAATATAAACAAATATTTACCCGGGTTAAAATTATAACAGGGATGGGTGTTTGACTCGGGGAAAACGGGCTTTGACCTGGGTTTGGGCTTGGTAAATTTAAAAAGGGATTGGGCCGGTTCATTTGGTGTTGTTATAAGGGTTAACGGGTGTTAACTCTTTATAAATTAAAGAGTTAACATCGTTAGGGTTTAGGGAACCATTTTTGCAATTTGGTTTAATTCAAGGGCTGTTTTGGGAATTTTGTCTTCTTGTGGTTGACTAATATTGACCAAGGGTTGACTTTAGTTGACCTTTGATAGCATTCTCCAGGCTCTTGTACACTCTATCCATTCCCGTGTCCGTGTTTATCCGGTTTTGACCGTTTTCTTGTGATTTTTGCTATATCCATACCTACACAATCACAAAGACAAAACAAGCAATATACAAGCATTTTAAGCATAATTTTATCATTTTAGGGCCAATTTTGATATAAAATGGATATGTGTTTTCACACATATCAGTCATCTCGAGCATCAGGACGCAAGGGTACATCGACAAAGGATGTCAAGCGTTCTTAGTTCAAATTATGAAGAAAGATGAAACTGAGGCATCTAAAAAACGAATAGAAGATGTTCCTGTCGTCAGAGACTTTTAGGAAGTATTCCCTGAATATTTGCCAGGATTACCCCCGACACGCCAAGTAGAATTTCACATCGAGATGATACCCGGAGCTGCACCTGTTGCCCGCGCACCATATCGTCTTGCACCTGCAAATATGAAGGAATTAGCCGAGCAACTGAAAGAAATTTCCGACAAAGGTTTTATAAGACCAAGTTCTTCTCCGTGGGGAGCACCAATCTTATTTGTCAAAAAGAAAGATGGATCTTTACTAATGTGTTTCGATATCGTAAGTTGAACAAATGACAGTGAAAAAGTCGTTACCCCTTACAGAATCGATGACTTTATGCGAATCAGTTGCAAGGATCTAGCATCTACTCGAAAATTGACTTAAGTCCAAGTTATCAATCCGTTAAGGGTTAAGAGAAGAAATATCCTAAGGACTGCTATTAAGACACCGATACGGACACTATGAGTTCCAAGTTATGCCTTGGTGACCAACGCACCTGCGTAATTCTGGACCAGCATGGACTGTGTGTGCAAACCATACTTGGACAAGTTTGTGATTGTGTTCATTGACGATATTCTCATATACTCTCGTGACGAGAAAGAACACGAAGAACACCTGAAGACTATTCTAGAGTTGTTAAAGAAGGAAGAACTGTATGCCAAATTTTCCAAGTGCGAATTTTGGATCCATACGGTGAAGTTCCTTGGACACGTGATCCAACTAAGATTGAGGCTGTTAAGAATTGGGCATCTCCGACTACTCCTTCGAAGATTCGCCAGTTCTTAGGTCTTGCAGGTTACTATAAGAGATTCATCAAAGGATTCTCTAAAATAGCTAAGCCCATGACTGAGCTGACGCAGAAGAAGCAGAAGTTTAACTGGGGTGAAGAATAAGAAACAACTTTTCAACTATTAAAACAGAAGCTATGTGATGCACCTATTCTAGCACTACCGGAAGGCAGTGATGATTTTGTGATGCATCCATAAAAGGATTAGGTGCCGTACTGATGCAAAGAATGAAGGTTATTGCGTACGCTTCTAGGCAACTAAAAGTTAACGAGAAGAACTACACCACTCATGATCTGGAGTTAGGAGCGGTAGTGTTTGCCCTGAAGATCTGGAGACACTATTTATATGGCACAAAATGTGTGGTGTTCACTGATCATAAGAGCCTACAACATATCTTAAACCAAAAAGAACTCAATATGAGGCAACGCCGAATGGTTAGAGTCCAAGTGATGTACGTTGCGAAATCCATTAACACCCGAGAAAGCAAAATGTTTGTGCAGATGCTTTTGAGTCGAAAAGGAAAAGGATTCGAAACGTTATGATAAGAGCCATGGTTAGACTATTGAGGCTTGGACCTCACAAATCCTTAAGGCGCAGAAGGAAGCTGTTAAGGTTGAAAACATTGAAGCAGAAGATATTGGTGGCATGCTAAAGAGGTTAGAAGCCCGCGCTGATGGAACATTATGTTTAGATAATAGAAGCTGGTTACCACGTTACAGTGACATGAGATCTTTGGTTATGCACGAATCACATAGGTCAAAGTATTCTATTCATCCAGGGTCCGACAAGATGTACCATGATCTAAAAATGTTATATTGGTGGCCAAACATAAAGGCTGAAATCGCCACATATGTCAGCAAATGCCTGACTTGTGCTAAGGTTAAGGCTGAACATCAGAGGCCCTCTGGATTGTTGGTCCAACCCAATATACCAGAATGGAAGTGGGAGAAGATAACAATGGATTTCATCACCAAGCTACCCAAAACGGCAGTATGATTCGATTCGATTTGGGTCATTGTTGATCGTCTTACCAAGTCTGCTCACTTTTTGCCAATGAAAGAGATAGATTTGACAGAAAAATTAACAAGGCTGTACATGAAAGGGATAGTAGCAAGACATGGTATACCGGTGTCAATCATCTCCGATCGTGTTAGCCATTTCACTTCGAGAGTTTGGCAATCTTTACATAAAGCCTTGGGTACGCAGTTAAACCTGATCACTTCTTATCATCCGCAGACAGATGGTCAGAGTAAGAGGACCATTCAGATGCTAGAAGACATGTTGAGAGCCTGTGTAATTGACTCCGGGAATGGTTGGGATATACACTTACCCCTAGTAGAACTTTCGTACAACAACAGTTATCACACGAGCATTAAAGCTGCACCGTTCGAAGCACTTTACGGTAGGAAGTGTCGTTCGCCTGTTTGTTGGGCTAAAGTTGGAGAGGCATAACTCACCAGACCAGAGATTATTCACGAGACTAAGGAAAAGATTTTCAAGATTAGGGATCGCATGCAAGCTGCACGTGACCGACATAAGAGTTATGCTGACAAGAGGCGTAGACCTCTTTAGTTTGTAGTTGGAGATAAGGTTATGCTTAAAGTCGCCCCATAGAAGGGTGTGATCCGATTTAGGAAGCGTGGGAAGCTAAACCCTCGTTATATTGGACCCTTCCAAATTATAGAAAGGATTGGTCCAGTAGCTTACCGTTTGGAATTGCCTCAAGAACTTAGTCGAGTACACAATGTGTTCCACGTCTGCAACTTAAAGAAATGTTTGTCCGATGACACACTCGCTATTCCTCTGGAGGAAATCTAACTCGAAGACAAACTTAATTTTGTTAAAGAACCCGTAGAGGTTATGGACCGTGCGGTCAAGCAACTCAAACGAAGCCGTATACTATCCTTAAAGTTCGTTGGAATGCACGTAGAGGCCCAGAGTACAATTAGGAACGCGAAGACCAGTTCAAGGAGAAATACCCTCACCTATTTACAAACCCACGATCTACCATAACGTCTTGATTTCGGGATGAAATCTTCTAACCTGGGGAGGCTGTGGCACCCCGTAAGAATTTAGATTTCTCTTTTCGTTAAGTAAAAGTTATGTACTCTAAGTTTACAAATTTACCATTAATCTCAACGATAAGCCATTTTATGATCGTCATGCATTACTCCTTGTCATAAAAAGTTTAATTAACACGCGAACATCACCATTATTGTCCTTGTGTCTAAAAGGGATATTTTAGAATGCGTAACGATAAAAACCATACTTAATTCTGATACGAATTGAATCGATTAAAGAGATAAAAGAACAAATAAACAAGATAAATGGTCTATTTTGATGATATAAACCAACCCCCATTGGTTTATATTAATGAGATAAACCGACTCCCCAAATGATTAGCAAATCAATATTCTTTATCATTCAACATAATAACAATTACAATCCTAATGGTCTATTTATAATAGACTTATGTTGTTGACTAAGATTACATAATAAAGGAAACTACTAAATAGTTGACCAAAAAAATATAATAAAGGAAACTAGTAAATATTAATAAGAAACTAGGTTCTTATCAAATTCACATTGTGAAACGAAGCCATTCACTTGTATCACTTTATAAAGTCATCTACATTCAATTTAATAACCATGACAACCTATTAATCGAATTCAAAAGTAGAATAAACTATATATATATATATATATACACATATAAAAACAAATAATTGATAATGTTAAAAACACCATCATCATTCATACTTACACACTACCCTACTAATTTCTTATCACTTTTCAAACTCTACAAGAATGGATACGTCTCAAACATCTGATACAATTTCAAAAAGAAAAGTCAAGAATAGTAAGGATTCCCAAATAGTATTAGGAATAGTCAATGATGACAAAACAATATTAGAATTAACACTATGGTGCAATAGTGGTGTGGTGCCATTTCACATGCAATATTTCAGTAACCGAGTGATAATTTGAGTATAAATAAGAACCTTACATGCACACTTTTAAGCACCACTAAATATTGAAAACAAGAATTAAACAATACGGTTCGAGTTTGAGTTTCGTTGAGGTCAAGAGCCAAAGGGGCGTCAGTTTAAAAAGGAGTAGCAACCAAGTGTGGTTCGAGCTTCTTACTACCATCACCTTCCTCATTGTTAGCAAGCTTGGACCTCGGTAAGTCATCCTTGTGGCTTAACACCTAGCTTTATTATGACACTCATATTTTAATCCTACGTACGACCTAGAACCAAGGCATGTCTAGCCTTGTCAAGCTAGACAAAAGGTCTCGGTGTTGCATGACAAATACACGACACGCATGGTACACCCCATGCGTGATCCTCATATTCATGTACATATAAAAACCCTTTGTCGATCCATACTTAAAATATAGACGGTGGGAAACAAATGCAAGTATACCATTGATGAAAAACGAGTAACAAGGAAACTTTATCAAACTTTAAACGTATACATAATAGTAAACGTTGGCTCACTAAGGACACTGGGATGCTAGGGTTTTATGTAAATTTGCAAAGGACCCTTAGAATGAGGCCTCACTGCCATGGTCGTCACCCAGTGACTCGTGACTAACCACATCGAGCCTTTTGCTCATTGATGGTACGTCACATGGTTTTGGTAAAGACGAGCACATTGTGCTCGTTGTTTCGTACCAAGGCTACTGCTACTGTTGGTTCGTGCCCACAATGGTCTGTTACCAATGTTGAAACCATGGGCCTTGCAATAGCTACTGCTACTGTTGCAGCCAAATAGGTTGCGAAAATCACAGCCACACCTTTAGTTCGACTTTCATCCACCTCGTGTCTAACCATAAAACTTGGAATCACGCGGGTTTAATGGAAATTTAGTTATACATGCGTACGTATACAATGTAGGGGAAGAAGAAAACCAAATGGTAAATATTAAAGGGTGCGTGGGTGAGTGACGAAAGCCATAACAGTGGCAGTCAACCCACTGTTTCGGTTCGACAGAAATCAGGAAGCAGAAAAGAAATGGAAGCAGTTGTAGGCCACATGAGTATTTGTATTTTATAGAAACTCTACATATAATATTTTCTAAACATGCATGCAATTCATAAGATTTTGGGACGTAAAGGGGTATTAGAACCCGCATACTTTTGAACTTTTGGGTCGTTCCAGCCAAATCCAAATGGGTTGGGAAAGTCTTTAACAAACCAAATGGTTACTTCGATAAGGGGAAATTTAAATGATACTTTTCGATGACTTAGAAATGGGTAACAACGAAACCGAGTTTTAAATGGGTAACTAATCTTAGCACGGCTAATAAAACTTATTTAACAAAAAAAATATATTTTCAAAGCTATTCGGGTTTTAAACCTGAAAGGTTATAAGAGTAAAATAATTTAAAATATAAAAGTTGTATATTATTATATATACTACTATTTGGAAAGTCAAGGGATTAAAAATGATTACATAAAAGTTTAAAAGGCTAATTGGGTAATTTACTTAATATAGAAAATAGAGGGACTAAAATCCGCTATTTTGAAACTTAAGGGTATTAGTTGTAAATTAATAATCTTTAATAATTAATTAAACTAGTCGAGCGAAGCGTGATGTATAAAATTGATAATTGCACCAATTAATTAACGGCTACGATGTAAATAAATAAGCGCGATAAAAAAATATATAAACTTAGTAACTTACAAGTAATGTTTATATTTTTTTAGATGTAAACTCAGATTTATCATAATTACTTAGGTGTCTGACAGAGTCACTATTTGACGTGCATTGATCCATTATCAGTTCCAGACGATTAACTGACAAGGTGAGTTTTCATAGCCCTACTCTACTATTTTAAATCATCTTTTGGGGTGAGAACATTGCTTATTTCAAACGTGTGAATACAAGTGCAATTACTCATTACTGATTGGTCTAAGTCCCGATTTAACCCAAGTTGCCATCTGCCTGATTTATCATGAACCGTTAATTACTTGTAAGCGAGAATGTTATGGATAGATCTATTGGGATTGATGTCCCTGTTTGTCTTAGACTGACATTAGTCAAGCAAACACAGTTTCATTTGAGTCAGATTACGAGTGTCCCGGGTTAGACACCTGCAAGGGCATTCATTAATTGTTGGTATATGTTAACGCTTCGGTGTCATGAGCTTAGACAATAGTAATGCAATTTATATGATTTTGTATCTTATGTGGATGAAATCTTGTGATTTATAAACACTACATTTTTCTGCTTAAACAAACCTATGAACTCACCAACTTTATGTTGACACTTTAGCAATGTTGTCTCAGGTATTAAGAACGAAGATGCTATATGAAGTCTCATGCATTGCAGTCATTTCCCGTTATCTGAAGATCACTTGTACTATTTAAAAACGCTGTCGCATTGTCAATTTTATGCTTCTGCTGAATGTTTAAACAATTTATTATTTCCTAATTCAAGTGATCAATTTTCTCAAAACGTCTCATATAGAGGTCGTTCTGTATTGCTTAGAAGTATGATAATCATGAAGTCACACGCCCTCGGTTGCCATTATACTCTGATATTTTGGGGGTGTGACAAAAAATCATAAATTTGGTATTTTTGAAATCCGATTTCGTTTGGCAACCTTTAGCTTATCATAATAAGCTAAAATACGTTGGTTTAACAAGCTTAAAGCTTATGAAATGAGCTTATTAGCTTGATTATTCAAAATGGATGCGTTTGGTTTAGGAAAACCAAACGTGATGCTTAGGGTTTCAAAAGCTTATTCCATGTGATCATGAAAGATGCACAAGAGTTTCTTAGGATCAAATCAAGCTTATGCTAGCTTATGAAAAGGGTTCGAATGGATTAGGGTATCAAATGGGTCGATTAGG
>BQNB010155605.1:0-15375 GCA_026074375.1 Tanacetum coccineum
CCAAACTCCCCTTTAAAAATTTTAAAACCATTTTAAGCTTGATTTCCACTTAGAAAACTTATAAAAACTCAACACAGATTAAGCATAAGGTAAAATAAAGATAAATAAGCAATTAGAACACAAAATTAAGCACTTAAAATAAGCAAATAAGAATAAGCAGTTAAAAGCTATGTAAGACAGTTTTATATAAAAACATAAGTAAATGACATATAAGCAATAAACAAGCATAAATAAACAATAAACAACTATAATAAGCAACAATAAGCAGTAAAAAGCAATAAATAAGCAGAAATAAGCAATAAGCAATTTTTAAGCTAAAAAATAAAAAGGAGAGACTTACAAAGCCCTTTGCTCTAAACAAGGGCAAATAAGCTCTTAATGAGCTGATCTACAAGCTCCAACTTATCAAAGATAAGCTGGTAAAACCCATAAACCCTTCCAGATTTGGCTTATCTTCCATTTTAGCTTTTTTTGAGTGATTTTTTATGTGAATCAGACTTAAGTTATATAAACTATGGAAAAGTTAATATAGCTTAAGTGAAACAGTTTTAATAAGTAAATAAGAGCTTAAAGAGCTTAACAAACATTCTTAAAACATAAAGTGCATTAAAAACAGGATTTTAACTTAAGAACTTAAATTTCATTAAACTTTAAAACATTACAAGGCTTTGAAAAGGAAATTACAATAAACTTAAAAGACTTAAAGAAAACTTAAATAAGCTGTAAAATTACAATAAAAAGCTACTAAAAACTAGATAAAAACTAGATGTCATTGGCTGCCCTAATGGTCTTCTCTTTATAGCTGAATGAAGAAGCCCCTAGGTCTTCAATGTATGTTTCTTCAGGAGGAGAATGAGAAGGGTGTGCTTCTTGGTGTGTAGTGAGCTCGTAACCAACCATCTTAGCCATCCAGTTTTGCTTTGGTTGGTTCTAAGTATATAAATTGAGCCATTTGAATTTGGTCCTTGTCCCAATCAACCATCAGAAAATAGAGAATGCATGGGATTTGTTTGGTTTGTGAAGTGGGGTGAAGAGTGATAGTGATGGGTATTTGGGGAAGGAGTGATGAACGGTGACATTTGGCTTTGGGCGGGAAAGTAACGTTTGATTGGGTTTTGGTATAACAGTTAACGTGTTAGGGGTGTTAAGATCCAAAAGGGACTAACCATGATAGTTCTAAGGACTAACGTTGTAAAACCCACGGACTAGTGTGCAAAAAAGGAGTTAATGGGTATAAGGGTAAATTTAATTGGGCTTATATTAAATAGTATTTGGCTGGATGGATCAACTATTATACTTAGGCATTTAATATACAAAAGGCTTAATGTGGGCTGACTTGGCCCATTAATTTGGGTACGGGTTGGCCCAATAAGATGCTTATGTCTTCGGCTTTGATTTTTCTTGTTGACTTTGACTTTGACTTTTTGGCTTTGTCTTTGACTTTGACTTTTCAAGCTCTTTCTACTCTCGGGCTCAGTTTTGTCCTTTTTGTTTCATTTTTGTTCTTTTTGTTGATACCCATTACCAACTACAGTAAAACAAAGCAAAACAAAACATAAATTTGGCATTTTTATGGTCCGTTTTTTGGTCATTTAGGCTCGTATTATAGAAAATGTATTGTAAATTAATCCACATACAAAATCACCCCATACTAAACCTATTGCTAGTCCCCCACTCAATGCTATAAGTAACACATTCGTGAAAACCAAGAATCTCAATCCCCCTCGACTAATTACCTAAAAAAGTAGCTATGTGTTCATCAAAGGGAATTAAAGAATCAATAGCTTTGAAAAGCCCCATTTTAACCATTTTTATAAATCTACACTAACTACTACACATATATTTTTTTATTTATATTTTTCCTTTTTGTTTTTCTAACTAGAATGTTTAGACTTTCGTTATTTTCATAACCATTAGGGTCATAGAACAAGAAGCACTTCAATCCTAAAATGCCCAAAAAGATAAATTCATCGTCTTTGATTTTTTACTTGTCCCAAACCAAGCTTAAAAACGAAATCACCATTAAATATAAGTTAAGATGCTAACACAACTCATACTTGTAACTTGTAAACTTTTCACTCCCGACAATTATTATATCTTAGGTGAATGTGCTTATTTCGAATTTCAAAAACCATGGATCAATCTTTTTAAGAAAATTGCAATATTACTTATGCTTCACTTTCTACCCAAGAATTATTATTTTTGAAGGCGAGATCATTACCATGAGCACTTTCTTCTCGGCACATCCCAGCCGAGACCAACTTAGGTGACCAGGATTTTGACACCCCACAGAGAATAGTATCGGAACTCACGGACCTTTGGTTTCAAAAACTCTTAGGCTTCCCGTCAAACAATTCATTTAGAAAAACCACAACTTTAAACGAAATAGTCTTAGTTCAAAAGCATATTTAAATTTAAGAAAAATAAATTTTCCCTATATTTATTAAATCACATATATTACTCTTAATATAATTATACATCCTTTTAAACTAAGGAAATCCTCGACCTTTTAGAAGGCTGCGAACAACGTTTGGTGAGCCGGCGAGATGCAACAAACTTTTTATCAGTCTTGGATAATTACTATGTGCCCTATTTAGAAGACTGCAACATCGGTTGTGAGCCGGCAAGATGCAGTAAACTTTTATTAGCCCACCGTTTTTATTATTATTATTACTACCTCATTTTCAATTTTTTTTACCACGATATAGAGAAAATTTCTTTTTAGAAAATTTAAGTATAGATTTGAACTAAGACTAAATAAATTATTGTTATCGACTATACTTCAAAAATCGTTGATTTAAGTTTAATTTTTCAAAAATGATCACGTATATTAGTCCGGTTAGAAGATGTATGGGAGAAAAAGCCACAAACAACACTTATGAGCCTCTTAATATTTCAACTAATCCTTGTTTAGCATCTAACTCATAACTAACTCTATCATTTCTCGTTCTTCGCAAATTTAAAATCTTTAATAAAAAGATCCGCGAATGCTTAGTCAAGTTTATAACGGTTAAGGGAAAAGCTAAGAGCTCAACACGCTCAATCGAGTCAAAATTTATTCTTATTCTACCCGCAGTGAAAAGTCCAACATTTGTGATAAAACACTTATTTTATTTTTGAAAATTTTTAAATTTTTTCATTTTTTGATATTTTGATGGTAAAAACGGGATTACGTGAAAACAATGACTGCAGGCACAATCAAATCGATAGATCCCCCATACTAGAAATTGAACAATGTCCCCCAATGATTTAAGAATGTCTCTACGTAAAATCTAAAGCCTTTTATTAAGTATGCTCAAATATAACTTTAGACGATATGAATTGAATATTTATTTCCCATAATCATGCTAAGGATTGAAGCTCTAATGAAATGAAGACAAAACCACGAGCCACGAGAGTGCTTCATAATCCGAGGCAGCCAACCTGTACATACAACACAAACCACAAAACAAGAGGAAAAAAAAAAAGGAAAGAGGCGAGCCTCCTAACAACATACTTATTCATTACTACTATTATTATATTAGGATAAGTATGGGTTGCCACCTACGAAGCGCTTATTTTTATTAACCGAGTCTTAAGCGTGACTCGATCCCCCATACTTGAGCTGGTCAAGGAGGATAGAAATAGAGAAACGAACATCCAAGAGAGATTTCCTCTCATAGATCATCATCGGGCTTTCAGAAAAACCAGAAATGACATGGAAATCTTTAAAGCCCCGATGAGATAAGAGATGAGTAGAGTTCTCCTCATTAGAAGCAAGAATTCTAGGATTGAAAACTTTGTCGTCATTTTTGAATGAAAATGGAAGCAAAGTGTCAAACATTGGAGAAAGGGTAGGAAAGGGTGAGGTAAAACATTAGGCACATGAACAAAAAGTTATCATGTCGAATTAATCAGAATACATCACCACTTTTGTAAAAACTCCCGTATCGGGCTCAATATCAAAGTAAACATCATCATCATCCGGTGGTTTCTTAGGAGGATGAGGGGATGATGGAACATAATAACAATCAAAGTGAAATGACTCATTTTTAGGAAATGAAAGGGGATCATGGGTAAGCAATTATCCAAGAAAAAGAATATCCCCTTCCGAGTCATAGTTGTCATTCTCAATACCCGGTGGTATCGAGTCATCCGGAGCAAGAAAAATATCAATCTCCTCCATAAAAGAGTCACTACCCTCAACGGGGATAGGAGATGGAGAGAAAGATTCGATTACAACATCAGAATTAAATTCTTCCGGAGGTCGAGGAGATGAATTATCATACAACAATTTCTCAACAAGACGAATTTCTTCCTTAGGATCAAAGTCGGCTTCATTAATTTCTGAAGAAATCAAATCGATAGGAGCGAGTTCACCGGAGAACTCCTCGAGAAGAGAATCAAACTTAGGAGAAGAAACTATCGAAATATCTCAATTAAGCAAAGATTCTATAAGATCAGACTCAGCATTAAAGTGATGCGGATTTATCTTAGTAGAAATGATTTCTTCATCAAAAAGAGGGTTCAAATAAATTTCCTTCGGAACGTCCTCATCAGAAAATAACTCGTCGTCACTAGAGGAAAAATAGTCGTCAGCATCAAAGAGAGGATTAGAGAAAGTAGTAAAATTATCACAAACGAGCACATCACACTCACTTTCGATATCAGAAGAATCCTCATACTCACTTGGGATTGGAACAAGGTTCTCAACACTAGACTTTATTAATTTGTTCGATTCCATTTTCAGAATAGTGCTAAGATGCTCGTCCCCCATACTTAGAGAGTTATCGGGCTCCTCGGTTGGTAAGACGGGTGTGATTGCAATAGTATACTCCTCGTCATCATCTTCGTAGAAGGTAGGACAATTCCGGTTCGGAGTATTAATATAATCTGCCAGCTCCTCACTTATCATTTGAAAATCTTTAAGAAGTTTATGAAAAATAATAACATAGCGTTTAAATATTATTACGAAGGGTTAGGAGCTTTCTAAAATGATAATTCGATATCGTCGGACAATACTAAAAATGGAAAGTATGGTATACGTTAGCAAGATAGAAATAAAATATAGGCGTTTAGGTTTCGTTAACGCGTTTATGGAAATATGGATATGACATAAATAGGGGACGGTATTAACGTCCCGAAATTAAAAACTTTCATAAAATATAAACTTTCTAAAAATAGTAACTTTCTGAAAATAGAAACTTTTCGTAAAAATGACGCAACGTAACTATAAACCCTAAACTATCTTAATGACACGTTTTGCTAAATAAACTAAAGCACAAACACTTATGGATGTCTATTTCTTTTATAAACGTCTTATATGACGTTTCGTTATTTATTTCTCGTTCTAAAGTGCGTCTTTAATTAGGTCGCGGTTAGAGTCGCCCAGTTACATTATTCTCTTCATTGATTTACTAGCTCATCGTTTACTTAAGGTGAGTTCATAGCCCCATGTTTTTACTATTTTGCTTTACTATTTTGGGTGAGAAACATTGTTTACTTTTAAACATTGGACACAAATGCTTTACGACTTCTCAATCCTGTTTACGTGTTGCCTAAGTAGTGTTGAAACTTATATGCCCGAGTTATCATGAACCGTTAGTTACCTATGACCAATTGTATTGGTTAAGTGAGCGTGAGTGTTGTAAAAATTCTAGTGGGACTACTCATCCCCGTTCGGTAAGAAGCTCTAACTGGATCAACGAATGTAACCATTTCAGATGATAAGGTGTTAGCGTCCTTTATGGTACCTGTTCAGGCAATTTATTTGGCATTAACAAGCTTCCTTCTATTGAGCCTTCAGGTGTCATGAGCTTATGCAACGTAAATAACTTATTAATGTGCTATTTTATTCTGTTATAATAGTCACGAACGTTTTGAAAAATTTTGCCATTCCTTATTACAAATTCCCAAACATATGAATTCACCAACTTTTACGTTGCGTTTAGCATATTTTTATCAGGAGCTCAGCTGTAGACCGCATTTGATTGCTAACATGTGTCGACATTATGTATTGGCCGATTTCTCAAGAATTTATTAATCAACTATTAAACATCGTTGTTAATTTCCAAAACTTATAATCGCTTTCCTGTATATTACTTTTGAGACTTATGTAAAACTTAAACTCTTTATTAATCATAACATGTTGATTGTCTAAAATGTACCCTTAGAGTCCATGATTTGATACTTTGTGTGAGGTATATTAGACGTCACGAGCCCCCCACAACCCCCCCCCATCCACTGACGACCCCCCCCCCCCCCCTATATATCCCCCCCCTTAAAAGTGTTCCGTCCAGGCCCCTTTTGGGGGTGTGACATAGTGTTTATTAGATGATAAATATGGCCCAAGCCCGGTCTGTGGGCTTTGGGTCCATTAGGGTTACGTTTATGCTACATTTGTAATATATAAATAATGATATAATAAAGGTTAACCTACGGGGTTTCATTGTCTAACATGATATCAGAGCATCTTGCTACTATAGATCGAATTTGCTTGTTGTCTTCCTATTTAAAAAGAAGGGGGTGATGATTATCAATAGATGCCTAAAGATGTGAAAGAACAATCTACTACTACCATTGACTCGATGCCTAATGAGGTGGTGAAGGAAGATGATAAACCAATGCTGGGCTCTAACTAAACCATGACATATAATCATACGCGCCACATTAAGATGAGTAAGAAATTTGATTAGAGGAAAAAGAAAGCAGGATGGTTCTGATCTTTTATTATTTTAGATTTTTTAGTTATGTTTTTATTTGTGTTGGTGATTTATGCTAATGTACACACAACAAATCCACACAAGTGTACATATAATTTGTGTTAGGTGATTTGGTGTAAGTCACTAATCCACAACAAACAGTGATTTAGTTTGTGATTTGTGCTAAGTTCCACAAATCCACACTAATCTGGAATTTATGTTAAGGTTGATATTGTGCATAAGGTCACAAATCTACCACCCATCCTTATTTATTTGTTTTAATTGTTTGTTTGGTGTTAATGTTTTAATTTTGTATTTTTGCTCCAGTCTGAGCTTTTCATGTAGGCGATTTCGCACAGCTCGGACTGCGGGGGGAGTATTAAATGGACTACAATATGGCCAAAGCCCGGTATGATGAAGCGATTTGTCCATTAGGTTACATTTATGCAACATATGGTAAGTCTATAAATTATGATATAATAAAGGTTAACCTAACGGGGGTTATTATATGCCTAACATAATTATATGATAAATATGGCCCAACCCTGTCAGTTGGGCTTTAAGGTCCATTAGGTTACGTTTATGCGTACATTTGTAAATCTATAAATAGTGATAAATCGAGTTTAACCCTAAACGTGGTTTCAATCATGTCTAACATGGTATCACGCCTAAAATAGTGCGAACCTAGATCCCTAAATACTTCAATCAGTCGTTCCAAAACAACCTTCATTTACAAAATACTGTCCTCATCCTCCCCGTACCTCCTCCAACAACAACTACCCCTCACCGGTTCATCGGAGACGGCAACTCGCCGCATGATCCGTAGGGATCGCAAACATACCTTTTTTCTGTTTATTCACTATAAGTTGTAAAAAAATAAATCAAAAGCGTGGCCCTGCGCTTTCCCTTCGCACCATAACACCCACCCCCAACACCCGCACGTCCACCCCGATCCACCACACCGCTGCTATACCTACCAGTCACCAGTTTCCGTTTTTATTATTTATCGGATCACCCTGAATCGTAGCAAGGGTGCAAGTCACGTTCGTGCAAAGAGTTCACGATTTGTTTAACTTTTTTTGTTTGTGCGTATAACACACCCCGATACAACCCAGTCACATCACACTTAGGCCCTTGTCAAAAACCGAAAAGACACTTCTTGAGCTCTTCCTCCTCGGCATCATGTCTTTTCATCTATGCCGGGGCCATCACTTAAGAAACTCAGGGAAATCAATATAACCGTGTCCATCAGCATCGCTTTCGTTGCTCAATGTAACTTGAAGTTCCCCCGCTCTTTGGGTTCGTCCTAGAGACCCATAAACCAGAAAGGTTGATGATTGATTTCTTAAAGAGATTTGTGACTTTAAGTGGAAAGAGAATAAATTTGATTGCTTATGGTTCTTTTATTAGCGGGGATAATTGGTACATGTTATATGATATGTATGAGATTGTATTAGTGGTGATGTCTTGCTGTGGTAAATTTTATTTTTGCTTTATGTCAGTGTTTATTATTTAAGTATAAGTTCAATCTCTAGTTGAGCTCCCACAGTCCGTTAAACAACAACACAATCTTCAACCAGCTAAAACAAACACAACCCAACAAAATAAAAAACAACATAACAAGCACAACCCTATTCACACCATTTGTTTTCAACTATTCAAAAACCAAATTCACACACACACCTCTTCATCATTCAAATCAACAATTTTTCCAAACAAACTCACGGCTTTGATCATTCACACACACCCAATTTAATTCAACAATCACCGCTATTCGAACTAAACGGATGAGTGTTAGAATAATCAATTCGATATGAGCCCCGAGCCTAGCCCCTGTTTGTTGGCTTATGAAAGACTCTATTAGGTTTTAAATAAGTATCTCGGGATTGGGGGGGGGGTGGTTCAATTAAATAAATAAGCAATAAGCAGTTTTAAGCTAAAAAAATGAAAAGGAGAGACTTACAAAGCCCTTTGCTCTAAACAAGGGCAAATAAGCTCTTAATGAGCTGATCTACAAGCTCCAACTTATCAAAGATAAGCTGGTAAAACCCATAAACCCTTCCAGATTTGGCTTATCTTCCATTTTAGCTTTTTTTGAGTGATTTTTTATGTGAAACAGACTTAAGTTATATAAACTATGGAAAAGTTAATATAGCTTAAGTGAAACAGTTTTAATAAGTAAATAAGAGCTTAAAAGAGCTTAACAAACATCCTTAAAACATAAAGTGCATTAAAAAACAGGATTTTAACTTAAGAACTTAAATTTCATTAAACTTTAAAACATTACAAGGCTTTGAAAAGGAAATTACAATAAACTTAAAAGACTTAAAGAAAACTTAAATAAGCTGTAAAATTACAATAAAAAGCGACTAAAAACTAGATAAAACTAGATGTCATTGGCTGCCCTAATGGTCTTCTCTTTATAGCCAAATGAAAAAGCCCCTAAGTCTTCAATGTGTTTTTCTTCTGTGAGGAGAATGAGAGGGTGTGCTTCTTGTGTGAGTGAGCTCGAAACCATCATCTTAGCCATCCATTTTGCTTTGGCTCTAAGTAGTATAATCTGAGCTATTGAATTTGGTCCTTGTCCCATCAACCAATCAGAAAGTAGAGGATTGCCATGGTGGATTTGTTGGTTTATGAAGTGGGGTTGAATGTGAGAGTGATGGGTTTTTGGGGAAGAAGGATGAACAGTGACATTTGGCTTTGGCGGGAAAGTGGGTTTGACTGGGTTTTGGTATAACAGGTTAACGGGTGTTAGGGGTGTTAGTCATAAGGGACTAACCATGTTAGTCCTTAAGGACTAACGGTGTAAAACCCCAGGGACTAGTGGTGCAAAAAGAGTTAATGGGTATATGGGTAATGTATTTGGGCTTATATTAATTGTTTTGGGCCGGATGGATTCAAGCTTATACTTTGGGCTTTTAATTATACAAAAAGGCTTATTGGGCTGACTTGGCCCATTAATTTGGGTACGGGTTGGCCCAATAAGATGCTTATGTCTTCGGCTTTGGTTTTTCTTGTTGACTTTTTGACTTTGACTTTTTGACTTTGACTTTTCACGCTCTTTCCACTCTAGGGCTCGGTTTTGTCCTTTTTGTTTTGTTTTTTGTCCTTTTTGTTGATATTCATTACCTGCACAATCATAAATCACAAAACACATAAATACAATGTATTTTTGATATATATTGGTCATTTTAGGCTCGTTTTTATAGGTAAAAGGTATGTGTAATTAAGCACATACCAGGGACCACTGCAGATTTCACATGAGGTAGTGATTTTGTTTACTTAAGTAGGTTGTGTCGGAGCAAGATGAGCTTCCATCAAGCGTTGGACTTGATTTTCGAGCTCAATGAGGCGGCAGTCGAATGTACTCGGGACATCTTAAGGCAAAGCAATTGCCTTGACCAGCTTAGCGAAATCCCTTGAGTCGTTCCAACTTTCGTTGTCATAGAGGGCGAGGTCCTCTAATAATGCCCAGGATTCTTCGGTGTTTCGGTAACGAAGCTTACCATCGGCCGATTGGTCAATGGTTCGTCTCGTGACGGGATTGACAAGGTCATTAAAAATTTAGACTTGGAGCCAAAGGTCGATGCCATGATGAGGGACTTTTTGTAGTTAGTCCTTAAAACGAGTCCATGCTTTAGAGAGGGATTCTCCATGATGTTGTTGGAACATCAGGATATCATTGCGGAGTTTTGCTGTCCTTCCCGGTGGAAAGAATTGAGCAAGGAAACGAGTAGTAAGATCCTCCCATGTGGTGATGGATCCTGCTGGAAGACGTTTAAGCCAGTTGCTAGCTTGATCGCGAAGGGAAAATTAAAATAAACACAGGCGCGTTCTTTCCCTGTTTTCACCGTCAAGGTCAAGTGAGTCCACATGTTTTAGGAAATCCTTGAGGTGTTGGTTTGGATCCTCGGACCGAAGTCCGTGGAATGAGCATCCGTTTTGCACCAACCGGATGGTGTCGGATCGAAGAGGTACCACATTATTCCCTATGGGGAGCTCAATGGTGTTCCTGTAGCCCTCATAGCTAGGTTTGGAGTAGTCTCCAAGAGTACAGATAGGATTCTCGTCTCCCATGGTGGTTGACGAGAATGGGTTACGAAACAAATAACACAAAGAAAAGATAGACTACAAGAAAGCTAATATGTAGAAATTAAAGTCTCACTTGAAAGGATTCAAGCGAGTAAAACTAAGTTAAACTATGATCAAAACCTAACTATTCCCCACGCAGCGGTGCCAAAAACTTGATGCGGTTATCGTAAGGGACTTCTACAAGAAGTTTTACAACTCCTTAGGCAGAGTACCTAACCGTTGTAGTAGTAGTATAGGTAAGACTCGGAGGTTGTTATCGTTCTCTAGGGGAATAGGTTGGGAAGGCTTGATCACGGTCTAACAGAATTCTAGGGGTTGAGAGAAGATTATTTTTGTATTTTTATATTTATAAGAAAGCAGTAAAATTATATGTTTGAGAGGTTTGATTTGTTTTAGCTATTAAACTAAATAATAAACTACGCTAATGGTGATAACAATATAATAAAAAGATTGTATTCATTTAATTATGTATTACTCTTTAGATTGCTTCTCCTGATGTTGTTGCTTTGTCACACTTGTGATGATCTATGTAGTTATTTCCTAAGTCATGAACAGATTATACGAACCCGCTGTCTATTTAATATTCCGTTGAGGCAAAACATAAAGTAAGGTAGTATGAAGACTATTACCCGCCCCCCAAGAGTATATTAAATGCATTTGAAATATATTAAAAGTAGATCAACCATATAAGGGGCAATGTAGTATGAAGACTGTTATCCGATGGTATCATTTCTACACAATCATGTTTCTCTAGACATATCAACAACGATATAGACAAAAGCTGGTTTTTTAAAGCCTAACATGCATATTCATCACAAGAAGCAACACCATTAAGATCTACATTATAGGTTTTATATAATCATAAATGAATACAATAAGGGGTTTAGCCAAGCATGTTAAAGATAAAGCAAGAACAATAAAGAAACAAACAACAAGACATATTGAATGATTAAGATAGTCTTACTTGATTAAAACATGAATTGAAGGAGGTACATTAGGGTTTTGAAGCTCTAAAATCGTCCTAATAAGCTGCCAAATAAACTAGGGTTCGTCCCCTTTTTTACTCTAAAGTTACACACATAAAACCCTAATTTCGGGTCTATATTTATAAGAATATCGATGTGATTGCGTCGCGTTTTAATCGTGACGCCGTCATAAAGTAGAATCTTCTAGATCCGAGTTGAGTCAGTGCGGGCTGACGCCTTCAAAAGATGTTGTGACGCCATCACTAGATGAAGTGTGACGGCGTCGTGTATAAATGGTGACGCCGTCTCTAGGCTCTAAGACTTTAAATCTTGAAGAGTCTTGGTGTTGGTTCATAGTCTTGTCCGTTTCTTCTCCAAATGAGCCCAAGTCACGTGTATTTCCTCCAAATGCTTTCCAAATGCTAAATACCTAAAAAGGAATGATTAAGTACCTATTTTGGGCATAAATGCACGATTTAGGAGGTTAAATGACCTCGAAAAAGTGTATAAAATGACACCTCATCATTGTGCAAAAAGGACATCATCAGTAACAGTCTTCATACTACCTTGCCCCTCTATGGTTGATCACCTCTTAAATATTTTAATGCATGTAATGTACAATTAGGGGCCTTGTAATAGTCTTCATACTACCTTACTTGTGCGTTGCCTTAACAGAATATTATATAGACGGCGGGTTCGTGTAATTCGTTCATGACTTAGAAAATATTTACACATCGCATCACAAGGGTAACGGGCAATAGAATTAGGAGAAGCAAACTAAGGATCATGCATGATTAAGTAAACACATTTATTTACCTATCGAGTTCTCACCAAAGTAGTTTAGTTTAATTAGTTTAAAATAAAAACCCACCTCTTAAAACCAGAATTTTACTTGCTTTCTATAAAATATAAAAATACAAAAATAATCTTCTTTCAATCCCTTAGATCTTAGTTCGGTTTAGTTCGAGCCTTCACACGGTATTCCCCTAAAGAACGATAACAACCCCCGAGTCTATGCTATACTACACTGCAATGATTAGGTACTCTGCCTAGGGAGTTGTAAAACCTGTTGCGTTTACAACGACTGCATTAGTTGCCATGACCAATGGGACCGAGATCATAGGAATTATATGTTAGGTTGCAACGACAAATCGGGCCGAATGATATTAGAACCAACATATAGAGCGAGAGTTGGACATGGCACTAAAAAGAGGAATCATAAAGTTAGTAAAAGGATTAACTAGGTTAGCACGTTTTCTCCCTTTAATTAGTTAACACATTTTCATTTCCATTTTGTTTTATTGCATTTAATTTAATTGTTGATCCCACTTCACTAGATCTTGAATTCCTTATCTTGTGTAAGGTTTAGTTATGCAAGATAAATCTTACACAACTTATGATAGAAACTTTGTTTGATAATACTAAAGATTATGCAGAATCTAATCTTTAATATAAGAAGAATTCTTCAATGAAACAGTAATTCTAATGAACACACAGATTAACAAACAAAAGCTTCAATATATTAATATGAATACTCTTACTAGTATTAGGGTTACAAAACCTTGAAGATATGAACAACTCTATGAATGACTCGTTTTTTGCAACTAAAAGCTCTATACCTAGGACCCCTTTTTTTACACCAAGGAGTCCTTATGGGTATTAACAATATTTTCCTAAGTTAGCATGATCTTCTATAACAAATAACTTATACGTATCATTTACAAAAATATCTCATACATATCACATAAGCAATCTTTATCTTTTCTCTCAGTAGTCTTTATCCTTTCAGCAGTTGTAATCTTTCAGCAGTTGTAACTTTGTACCAGCAACATTAACTACTTAATGTAGTATGTAATTATAACTCAAACAACAGTAAATGTGCACAAGCTTTAGTGTCTATTAGAATATTGTTTTAATTTCTCTTGCAGTATAACTTTACTCTAGCAGTAATAAACAATATATTGCATTTAGTATAACTACTTAGCATATTTTTCCTTAAGATTACTAACAACACTAATTTATGCTTAGCAGCAGTAACACAAACCTTAGCAGCAGTAACTTTAAGATCATCAAGAAGTCTTTTAATCCTAACAATCCTCCCCTAAACTTGATATTTATCTTCAAAATCATCAAGTTTCTTCATTAAAAGCTTCATTAATCACCAATAGGATGCTTCCAAACACTTCATTGATTCTTGAGTTGCTTTGTGATGAGCTTAAGAAGCTGATAACACATTTCATTCCAATGATCAGCTTACAGCTTCTTATTTAGCATCTCTGTGATTGTAGCAGGTGTAAGGGGATATCTCTTCTCTACCAACATAAAGACATGCAGACTTTGAAACCTCACAAAGTGTACTCCACAGGAATCAAATAGCTTCTAAACCAACACTTTGTTTTCCCGTAGATTCCTCTACACTACATCTTCTACATGATGTTTAAACATTGTCTTTAGATCACCCCATAGCACTCTCTCATAGCCCTCCTCTGGCCTTGTATACCCATGCTTAGCTTTAACCCATTTCCACAGTGTTTCCAAATCTTCCCTGTCAAAGCTTATAATCATCTGAATAAAGGCTGAGTACTTTTTTGAACTTTCATCAGCCCTTATAATATGATAGTAGCTGATCTTTATTCTTTAACAATCTTCCAGTCAAAAATGCTTGGAGGTTTAGTAGCTAAATGTATAGCATCAACTGCTACTTCCTCTTCATTAGGAACAATTTTCATGAGCTTTTTCATCTTAGTTACTTCATGATCATCATCCACCTTCTGCTTCTATGCATTCTCTTATTCTAGCTCATCTCCTGCTCTTTTTGAACTGCTTTCTTCCATTACTTCTGCTTTCTTGGAACTTTCTTCCATTTTAGCGCCTTCCACCAACTCTGTTCTGAAGTCAACAAAGGTGTTCACCCTCTTGAAAGCTTTGTCAAACAATTCTTGAATTTTTGCAAAGGACTTGCTCTTCAAGTATTTGGGCTTCCATCCTGCCATATTCTTTAGGTAAGTACACATAATACTCCTTTGTTGAGCTCTTGTAGGTGGTTTATTTCTCTTTTATTCTACTCTCTTAGCAGCAAAGTGCTTCTTTCTTTTCTCATAGAGTTGTACAAACAAAGTAGACTTCTCTTTAATTGTCAACTCCTGTTGTTCTTGTACCTGCAATCTTTTAGCCAGTTGATAGTCAGCATCTATCTTTGCTTGAATGTCATCCCAAGTAATGTTGGCTTCTTCTACTTGTTGAGCTTTTTCCCTTGCAAGACTATCTTCTTCATCAAGCTTCTTCTTCATCAAACTTAATTTGATCTTTCTTCCTCAAAGGCTTCTCTGGTTCTATCATCTTTGCTTTACTCTTATCCTTTGAACCTTGACCCTTAACCTGTGATGGTAGTTGTAAAGATATTGTTAGAGTTAATTCACTTGGCTCTTGTATAACAACCCCTTTTATCTTGGGCCTTGCACTCTTTAACTATGCCAGTGTTTGAGCCAAAGTAAGTTCAACATTAGTTATTGTAGCAGCACTAACTGGAATTATAATAGCATCAGTCACATCAACTGCTTCCTCAACAATATTTCTCTTCTCACTAGCTTTATCAGTAACTTCACTTTCAACAACTGTAACACCCCCAAATTGGG
>BQNB010155606.1:0-15375 GCA_026074375.1 Tanacetum coccineum
GAGGGTATTCTAGAGTTATTTCGTAAACTTCATGATGATGTGCAAAATATTCACGAGGAGTTGGCAGAGTACATAAATACTATGAGTTGGAATCGTCCTACCATCTACTATGATGATGATGATGATGACGAGGATTATACTATTGCAATCACACCCGACTTACCGATTACAGACTCTCTCATAATAGAGGATAAGCATTTTGACACTATTTTGACAATGTAATCGGACGAATTAATAAAGTCTAGTGTTGAGGACCTTGTCCATACCCCAAGTGCGTCCGATGGTATATCCAAAAGTGAATGTGATTTGCCCATTTATGATAATTCTTTTCTGAAAAAGGATGAGGTGTTAGATGATATCATTTCAATTCCACCAGGAAATGGTAATGATCATTTTAATGCCGAATCTAGTCTAATTGAATCCGTGCTTAATCGTGATAATGTGATATCTTCTCCTAAGATTGATTTCCTTCTCGAAGAGTTCGCCGGTGAACTCGTTCTTATTGCTCCAATTCCACCAAGAATTGTTGAAACCGACTTTGATCCGAAGGGAGATATCCGTTTTATTGAAAATTTGATGTATGATAACTCTTTTCCTCGCCCTCCGGAAACTCTTAAAGATGATTCTAAAACTGTCATCGATTCCAACAATGATTATTCTTTGAGTGATAACGATTCGCTTTACAGTGACGACATCGATTATGTTGAGGCATCACCTCCCGATTCTGAGCTCGTTAGCTTAGAGGTGGTGGAGATTGTTATCCCGGAAGTTGAAGGGATTGATACTGATATTCTTCTAACAATCAAAGATGATTTTCTTTGTGAACAATTGTTGAATGTCAATCTTCTTATTTCTAAGATCGAAGCATTAAAAGATAATCCCACTCCATCTTCCGATTTTATGACCAAGTCTTCCTCCACATCTCTTAACTTTTTCTTGGAGGAGACTAACACCTTTGATAATTCTTTACCCGAATCTGAAACTTTTTGCTTTAATCTGGAAGAGATTAGTAGTGGCAGCCCCACTTCTTATTTGGATTTATCTCTTCCAGATTATGAAGCATTCTTTTGTGATAGTGAGCCCGATTCGGGAAATTTCACTATGGATGTGGTGGAGGATATTTCTGATAATCCGACTAGAGAACTTTACGTTCATGTGCTTCATGATTTATCCACCCATCCCACCCTTCATCTGGATTCGGATTTCACTCTTTCTAGTGATTCCCCCGGATCCGACCTTGTAGTTTCTTTTCCTTCCGGAACTAGAAACAAGATTTTCGATCCAGGGATATTCATTGAAGTCCAATCCAAGAGATTTCTATCACCGAATGAATTTTCTATCTCATTCATCCGTGATCCTCTTTCTCCAGTGTTTGACACTTTGCTCCCATTTTCATCCGAAAATGAGGACAACGTTTTCAATCCTGGTATTCTTGCTTCTAATGAGGAGAAATCTCCTCATCTCTTATCTCATCGGGGCTTTAAAGCTTTCCAGCTCATTTCTGAAAGCCCGATGATGATTTCTGGAGGGGACATTCCTATCTTGGATGTTCTGTTTCTCCATTTCTATCCCCCTTGACCAACTCAAGTATGGGGGATCGGGTCAAGCTTAGTGACCTTAAACAAGCGCTTCGTGGGTGGCAACCCGTTTCTATCTTCTTATCTATTTTCTAACAAATAATGTGAGGAGGCTCGCCTCTTTCTTTTCTCGTGTTTTGTTGGTTTATGTTATTTTGTCCAGGATTACCTGGATTTTGAAGACTCTCGTGCTCATGGTTTTTTCCATTCATGCATTTGAACTTCATATCCTCAGCTTTATTTAGGGGATCCGATATCCAAATCTTATCAACTAACGTTTATCTTTAGCATACTTAATAAACGGCTTTAGATTTGCGTAGAGAACACTTAATACTTGAATTATGCCTTGAAATTAGTAGTTGAACCCTTCTTAATAAAATTGAGGACAATGTTCAGTTCTAGTATGGGGGATTCTATCGATTTGATTGTACCTGCTGCCGTTGTTTTCACGTAATCTCGTTTTTACCACCAAAATACAAAAAAATTAAAATAAAATTTCAAAATTTCAAAAACAAAATAAGTGTCTTTGTCACAATTTGACTTTCCTGCTGGGTTTTAGAATAGAATAATTTTTGACTCGATCAGAGCAAGTTGAGCTCTAGCTTGTTCCTTAACTTTTAGACTAAGCATTCGCGATCTTTGCGAAGAACGAAAAATGATAGAGTTAATTATGAGTTAGATACTAAACAAGGATTAGTTGGAAATCTTAAGAGCTCATAAGTGTAGTTTGTGGCTTTTCTCCCCTACGCTCCTAAAACGGTCACTAATAATATGTTGCTCTTTTCTAAAATTTAACTAATCAACACATTTTTTGAGTACTGATGGATTGATATCAATAATTTTAGCACAAATTTTATACTTAATATTTTCTAAAAAGACAATTTTCTCTATATCCATTGGTAATTAAAAAATAAAAGAAAAAGAAAATAAAATAGAAAAAAATGAAAAAATATGAGTAATAATTATTTAAAATTGTGGGCTAAAAAAGTTTAATGCATCTTGCGGATCCTCATAACGATGTTGCCAGTCTTCTAAATAAGGATCTTTGTATTTATCCGAGACTGTTTAAAGTTTGCTGCATCTTCCGGATCACAAACCGATGTGATGCAGCCTTCGTAATGGGTCAGGATTTTATTAGTCTTAATGGATGTTGTAAATTATATTAAGTATTAATAAAGATAGGGAAAAATCTCCCATTTTCTTAAATTTAAATTGCTTTAGAACATAAGAATATTACATTTTAAGTTTGTATTTTATGTTATATACCGGGAATTCCAAGGGTGTTGAAACCGGCTAAGGTACGGTGTAGTCATCGTTATAGTCTCAGTGGTAGTGGTGTCAAAAGCCTGGTTACTTAGCCGAAGGTTGGGAATGTGCCGAGACGAAAGTCGCTACATGGAGATGATCTTGCTTCAAACTCTATTTCGTTCTCGGGTGGAAACGTGGATGATGCATAGTAATTTTGCAAAGAACGTTGATTCTATGGTTGAAATTCGATAATGGCACATTCACATAGTATATAATTGATTGTCCGAGAAGTGAAAGTTCACAAATTTTAAATTATGAGTTGTGGTTAAGCATCTTAACTTGTATTTAACGGTGATTTCGTTTTTAAGCTTGGTTTGGGACAAGTGAATAAGTCCGATAGAGAACGATGAATTTATCCTTTTTGGGCATTTTAGGATTTAAAGTGAGATATAAATTTTCCCCGTACACCAAACATACCGAAACCACAACACCCCCCACCGCCCACAAACCCCACTAAACCCCCCACATAATCAAACCCGTCACTCTGTTCACTCCTACGATCACTTATAAGTCTATAATAATATCGACATAGTCTAACTTGTTAGTTAGTTGCTTAAAAAGAAAAGTATCCAATAAAAGCGCTCGCAAAAATACAAAAAATATGTGTGGTAATAAGGTATATATTTAAAAATAGTAAAATGGGCTTTTCAAAAACTATTATTCTTTATTCCCCTTGATGAACACTTAGCTAATTTTCGATACGGTAATTAGTAGAGGGGGATTGAGAGTTCTTAGTTTTCTTAAGTGTTTTACTGGGAGCTTTGCGTGAGGACACGGCAATATCTTAGTTTGAGGGATTTTGGTATGTGCTTAATTACACATATCATTTTCCATTAAAAACGGACTTAAATGACCAAAAACGTACCAAAAATATATTGTATTTGTATGTTTTGCATTTGTCTTGTTCAGGTATACGGGGGATATCTAAGTAAAAGGACAAAAAAAACAAAGCCAAAAAAACAAAATACCGAGCACTGAGAACGGACAAGAGCGTGAAAGAAAAGTCAAAGTCATAAAGTTAAAGTAAAGTTTTAGCCGAAGACAAAACCTAAAGAAATCACTTAATGGGCCCACCCTAGTAACTATCTAATGGGCCGGGTCAGCCCATCTTAATGTATTTAAAAGTCTAAATATTTAGATATTTTAAGCATATTGGGCCCATTTTCCAAAATTTAGGGGGGAGGCCCCAACAAGCCTAAACCATAATAACTTAACAGCACACGCATTAACGGTGTTTAGTCATTTTCACTTGTTCAGTCCTTTTATGACTGTGGGTGCAAACAAAACATATACTCAAGTGCCAATGTGCCTATTCAACTTTAAATCTTGTAAACTTTCACAAGGATCTATCATGAATATACATACAAGTTCAAGGGCTGAAATTTCCAAACCCACAAACTTTTACCCTGTTATACCAAAACGATACAATCAAACCCAAATCAATCTTCCTACCCTTTTATTTCACCGTCAACTTAAATTCTACCTTCGATCTTAGGCACCTGCTACTAACACCATAACATCCCCTCCATTCCCAACCCCCACCTTACATGGGTCTATTGCCATGTTTGGGCAATCCCACAACATCCCATGCGGACGATGAAACAGAACAAACACTTTTTCATATGGCTAAAGATCGTTAGACTTGGGCAACTCTTCAAGATAAAGGGCTTGAGATTTATTTGTGGAAGACTTGAACTGACACCTACAGCACAACTGACTCAATCCTCTCACTGAAGAAGCACAAAGATAGACGCAAGACCTTACTTTTGTTTTCTATATATAGGGACTTTGTAAGCTTAATGGGCACCTTAGTTTAATTTTATAAACTTATTTTTAGTTTAATTAGCTCATGTACTTTTTAATCAAATCTTGTAATCTTTCTTTAATGAAAATTTAAGTTTTAAGTTTAAAATTTGTTTTCTTAATTAATGTCATTTGTGTTTAAAGTGTGTTTATAAGTTAAATTATATGCTCTTATATAATCTCATATAATTGTTCCTACATTTAAGCATTTAAAAGGTTAAGGACTTAAGAATAATATTACCAAAAAACCAAAATTTCACCCTCAAATTACCACAGCTTATTACGGATGATAATTGCAAGAAATGGAAAGATATGGTATATGGGACAATATACGTAGTTGTCTTTGTCACAGCTAGTAGATAGAGTGGCGGATAAGATCTAAGGAGCAAGTTGTTTACGCACTTGAGGTCGAATGCCCATAAGAAAGGCCTCGTGCGAGGTAATACGCTCTTTGTCACACATTCTCTAAGGTGAGATTGCTCGTATTTTACCATGTTTAAGAGATTGCTTATGTCCCTAGCTCACCTTATTATCTGAAGGCGGTATTCATGCTTATTAGTGTTTTTATTTGATAGTTAATACTTATTTGTTAGTTAGATTTCATTTGTTTATGTTTTTAATTTAAACTGTCCATTTTAGCTCTTTATACTGCTCATTATATTTTGCCTATTTAAAGTGCTTATCTGTGGTTAAACTTTGCTTCTTATTGCTTAATATCGATTAATCATACATCTTTGTTTCTCAAAAGAACTGTGCTTTAATCCTTAATTCAGTTTAATTGGTTTTGAAAAATTAAAGGGGGTGTTTGGTTTAAGAGTCAATGTGGGTCAAACTGATTATTAAAATCTGTTTGGGTCTCTGGCCAACTTTGTCAGCATTTTTTTTAAAGTATTAATAAGCTGATTTTTTAGAAGTTTTTAGTTTAAAAAGTTTGTTTTAAGGTTTTTCTTATAGAAACTTAATCCGTAAGGTATTAAAACAGATTATTTGCCTTATTTGATTACTTTTAAAAATACAAACATTTTAAGCATAGTTTTAGTGTTGTTTTTAGTAGTTAAAATGCAGTATGCAGGTGTTGTTAAATATCCTTTAGTCTTGTTTTAGTTTTGGTTGAAATCATCATAGTCAAAATTTTTGACTATGTGTCTTTTTGAAAAAAAATAATAGACTTTTGCATTTGCGTTGTATGGTTTATTATGATTTCAAAATGGTTTTTGATCTTGTTATAAGTTCTTTAGAGGTCAAATTCATATCTGTTTGAAGGTCTTATAGCCATAAGTTTCTGTTTAGTTCACTTATTTTTAAGCTAAAAAGTAGGTTTTTATAAAAGTATTGAAAAATTAAAATTCTAAGTGTTTGTGTCCGTCTGAGTGAATACCAGCCATTTTCCCATATAGCCCCTTTTCAGGGCTTCTATGATGCGTATCGTTTCAAACTCACATTTCTTTTGATGATTATTAAAAACTTATTATTACATACTTTTAAGTGTATATGCCTATAGCATAATGTTCCATATTATCAGCTTACAAACATGCCTGTAGAAAAGTTTGCCCTTGTGGCCTTCTCCCCAACACACCCACCCCTACAAACCCCCACCCATAACACAAAACCTTATTCAAACACAACCCCACACCCCCCCCAGTTTTGATTGTCATGTTTTAGCAGTTTGGCACTTATTTGTTTTTTATAGCTTTTCTGCTTATTTTCCCTTGCTTATTTTGTTCATAATTGCTTATTAGGTGTAGTATAGTATCTGTTTTAGCTTATTTGTCTCTTAGTTGCTTATTTGTGCTTAAAAGTGACGAGTAAGACGTAGTTTTGCTCCCTCTCTTCTTTAAGTCACTTAGTGTAAAAAAATTTCAATTATGTCAACCTTAATTTGCTTGATTCTGTGCTTATTTCTGTTTTTTTTGTAAAAAGTCACTTTTTTTAAGTTTTTCATTTCAAATTATTTTACAAGTTTCAAAAAGAAAATTTAAAAAAAAGTTTTTTCAAAAAGGATGCCACAGGGTCGAACTGTGACATCTCTCTACCTTTGCACAAAATCGTCCCAAACAACACACACACTAACATCTAGAACACAGTTGGCTATCTGGTGTAGCACCTACACTACTTAAATAATATAAGCCTTTTTTCCCTCTTTGCTTGTACAGACTTTGTGGGCTTATTTACAGCTTATTTAAAGCTGTTTTTCAGAGCTCTTATTTTTTAATGCATTCTTTTAGCATTAACGTATTTCGCCTACATTTTTTTTTGTTTTTTCTAAAAGAGTTTAGTATTTTGTATTATTTAATTAGATATTTAATCTGTATTTTTAATTTCATAATAAAAAATATATCATCCCCCGTATATAAAAAAAAAATATTTTTTTTTAATTTTCTTTTTATTCATTTAGGCTTAGGAAAAATTAAATTTGAATTTTGTAGGGTTTTAAATTTTAGAATTTGATATTTTAAAGAATGGGATTAGGTCTCGCTTTTCTACGTTTGCTTTTTTCACTTTTAAAATTGCTTACGTTTTTTGTTTACTTTTCTTTGGTTCTTGCTTCTTTGTCACTTATGATTTTTAAAAAGTTAATAAAACAGTTGTTCATTTCCTATGTGATTAAAGTTTTGATAAATTAGTTTTAAAAGTCACGCTTTTTAGGGATTATCCCTTTACACGTTTTTAGGAGTTTTAGCTTTACTAAAACTTTCGTTTTTAGTTTGCCTTATTTTTACGTTAGACTTGTTGTAATCAATATCATAATCCAATTTGTTTCATTTCCAAACATTCAAATATTCAACGACTCTCGACTTTCCATTGCATTCCTCGTTGGGGAAAAATGACCCGGCGTCGATCATATTGCCGGAATCATTTATATATAACCGGTGAGTTTGTTGACCTTTTTCTAAAGCTTGACTTAGAGTTGACTTGCGGGGATTTTATTTTTGGATATGTTTATAACTATTTGATATATAATTACCCATTAAAAAGGTGGTTGATCATTGCTCTTTCGTGAAGCCTAGTCAGGTTTTGAGAAAGCAATACACAATTTGGAATCACTAGAAAGTAAAAAATAAGGATTGTACCTATTGAAAAGAGATGGTTTTGGAAGCATGAGAAAAGAAGCATAAATTTCAGGAGACGGAAATAGAGACCTTCTATATTGTAACTAATGTGATGAATCAGTAGTATCTCGTGTCTGGTAGCGGATCGCGTCATTAATCAGCGTGCGCAGTATATTCTGAAGATTACGGCGCATGTATCGCAGGAGAGCCTCCCTCTTTGTTAAGTTACCAAAATAATTCCCCTATCTAAGTGGATGTTCAAGTAGCATTTCTATACGCATGCAAGGTTCGATCTGAAGGCCTCGATGACTCGGTTCACATAGGAAGAAACATATAGGAGAAAGTTAAGATGAAGTCTTCTATTTTTGATGAAAATTGATAGTCAAAAGCAATGCACTTAGATAGATGCATTAATTTACATTTGACGGTGGGATTGATGAATGTTCCCTCCATTCGGCTCGGAGGTTCCCTTTTCGAAGCCCAAATGGGATTCTTACTCCAAATTAAACTACATAAACTCTCGAAATAGTTTCGACGTGGCACATATAAATCATCTCTCCGGGATCGCGATTACCACGCCTCTGCGGAATCCGCCTCGCGAGCCCTTACACCTTCGCTGCGCGCGCTGCGCACTTGAATGAACAATAGGGAATCTGGTCAGATAGTCAAACTCGTTCTCCCATCCTCTATTGGGATCTTCACGCCAAAATAGAGATAGTTGATACACATCTAGAACCCACGATCGACACCCATTAAATCGTGGCGTCACCCCTCACGATCCACTCCAGCTTTGGTGCTAAGCCTCGTCCCATCTCATTTCTGCAACTATAAATAGATGGCAAAGGCTCCAGGTATGGCTAAGACTCTTACACACAGTTACTTACACTTTCATACTTTCTCAATACAAAAAGCACATACTTACTCTCACACCGGAGGTGATTTACAAGGACACCCCCTACGCCTCACTTAATGTAGTGTTTCCATTTGTGTTGACACAGGTTATTCAAGGGTTGGTAACTCAACATCCACAAGAAGAACTTTTCGATCTCAATGAAGCCTGATCGTGCCTATATTTGCACAATCAGGAATGATTCAAGGAGCTTTTGTTGAGATGTCCTCAACATTACCTAAATACGATATGTAGGATGTGGTCTAATTCCGACACAAATTGTTGGTTGTGCCGGTACCTACTAGACAGATTCTTGATTGCTGAAGCAAAGAAAGCCATCCAAGAAATGGTCGATCATTTTAAAAAATGGGACAATGGAACGTCTACTAGGTGTATAAGTACTGATCACTGATATGAAGGATTAGATGCTTATCTACAACGATCGACTTCAATCTCTCCTTGGAAGGGAAACCAGCAAAGTAAATGAATATTGTGTATGCTGCTCAAGTTAGGTTGTGAACTTATGCAAGGGACGATGCTTACAACTATGGATATGTCACAAATAAAAGAAGGAAAAAAAACACTTGATGACGCTATTATTACACTCAATTTGGTTTTCTCCACATACCCGCTTTTCATACTTTTCCTTTTTATGTTAGGTGTGAGTTTGGCAATTCCCACAAGGAGGACTCAATATAAAGCTAGCTGATCTAGGATATCTATCATAAGAAGAACAATGGAACCTCTTTCATATAAGACTGAGCGTTAGACACACAAACAATGAAGAATGTTTGAGCAAATTTAAGTCCGACTCCGCCAATCAAAAAAGTCAATGAAGAATACTCCAAATTGATCAGGAATTCGGAGCTCCTATACAGTGTTGCTATCAGAAATCAAGAGCCTCGATCAAGGCTTTGATATTCAAATTCGGGTGCAAATATGTGCATGGTTCTGAAAAGAAAGGGATTTGGAAAATTTACTAGGTCAAACGGAATCTCACACTACAGATGATGACTGTCAAAGTCTATTGGACAACTTTTGATGTTGATCCGAACAGATACGCTCGACGTTAAAGATCAGCCGATATGCCGTATTGGTCCCACAGAACAGTAAGCTATTTTTTGAGCCAAGACAAGCGACTATTCCCTTTCCTAGTCGTTTGTATGATAATTTGCTTAATGATGATAGAAGAGGATCGTAATGAACTAAAAGACTTGGTGCTTATTCATTTGGGACTTACGCACTTTCTCGACGATTGCTACATTCATTTCTAAGAGAAAATGGGACCCATGAGTTTATCTACATCCATTTTCTAGATTAACTAAATTGTGTTTTAATTTATGATCACTCGTAGCACTAACTCTAGGGCACTAGCGTTCGCTGGTTTGCTTATTCTCAACCTATACCAAACTAAGGTTAGGCAAATTAGCTCCTACTAAGTTAATTATTGAATTGGCTGATAGAACCGTTAAACGTCCCAAAGTATAAGTGGTAAAATGTTGTTGTATGGATTGATAAATTTGTTTTTCCACGTTAGACTTTATTGTTCTTGACTTGTGATTGGTTACAAATATGTTAATGTTAATTTCTTACCTCTCTTGTCTATTAATGTGATGTCTAAAAGGTTTTATAATTCAATGATGAAAGACAAGGTTGATATAAGGGGTATAACCTGTCACGTTGGTCGCTTATATTGAACGTAACAATATTTATTGTGGAAAAATTTTTCTATTGTGACAGATTTGCAGTTGTAGAAAACTTTAGATGCTACCGTCGATGATGAAATAGGGGATATCATAATTGGAAGACTTAGAACACCCCGTGGTTTTTTGGTCATTACGATGTCTTTTATTATCACTCGCGTTTGCTTTTAATTTTAATCGTTAAGTAAAAATCACTCGTAAACTAAAAAAATTGTCAATCACTATGCGCGAAACGAGCATTCATAAACAATAATAGCGTTTCGTCATAAGCAAGTGCTTAGATAAATTATTTGGAGGATTAATTATTAACATTTGCACATTTTATTGTTTTAAGATTGGTTACGTAAAGTGTTTACGTTTTGCCGATAAAATACATTCTAGGCATTCACAGGATCCACCAAAAAACTTATCTACGCTTCAACAAATACCCATTATTATACCCAATGTTTAAAGTTTTTATAAAGCTTCACCCATGTTATCATTTTAGCTGAATTTACAAATAAGAAACCAACAAGGAAAACAAATGCTACAAGTATTTACTTCTACACTTAACCTATACATCTTAATAAGTAATGCTAAAAATTTACCATAAAATATCTAAGACTCATCTAGCTATTTCCCTCCCCTAATTTTTGGTGCTAATGTGCTCCCTAAGGGACAATGAGTACACAAATTATCTACCAAGTCCTTTGTACAAACTGGCTCATCTTATTTAGTAGATAATGTACTAGTAATATTGACAAGATTCTCCTCTTTTTCATCATCTTGTTATAGCCCTTGTTTCTACCAAGTCTTGGTCTTCCAATAGTGATATCTGACTCAAGCCCTTAGTGATATAAATACATGCACACGAGTAGTCTAGATCTACACTCAATCCGCTACCCTTCTACCTTAAATAGAAAAGCTTACTCAATTACTTTCTTTTGTCTTTCCCTTTCACGGCTCAAAAAACCACACACAACAACCATAGTTTTGTTGTTATTTATTCTTGCAAGCATAAAAGAGTTCTAGCATCATATCTAAGGTATTCTAGGTGTATTGATGGCTTGGTTTAGTGCGCTTAAAAGCGGAGAGAAATGACTGCAATAGGTGCAAGATTAGGGTTTCATTGGAAATTAGGGTTTTATAGTCTTGGAAGCTTGGGTTTTGATTCTAAACTAGGGTTTAGAATTTTACCATGGGGGTGAAATGGGGGAGACGGGAATAGTAAAAGAGGTTCCCGCCCCTTTTTCGATAGTTAAAACTGTTGTAGTTTGAGAAGTTTACACATTTAACCCTTGTGTTTCTTTTCCTCTCTATCAAGTTATAAATAACTTTCGAGAAATGCAAGAATGGCCCTTGTAGATGAAAATTGGCTAAGGCTTTGGATCTTTGGCTTCTTTTTGAACTCTTCTGATTCTCGTGTCCGTGTTTGCTCGCTTTTTTCTTGTGATTTTTGACTTATCCATACCTGCACACACAAAACACAAATACAATCATATTTTTGCCATTTTTGGTCTGTTTTGGGTTTAATTGAGTTATTTTAGGTATACATAGATATGTTTATTTTACACTTATCAAGACTTGTAGTACAAAGTGTTGTAGAGGACTTGTAACAAAGTTACTAGACTAAAAACTTATAAAAACAAATTTTAAACACATTTTAGCCAAAATATCCAAACATTCTGTTTTAATTACGGAAAGAAGGTATTTATTTTATATTTTTATACAATATTACATGTCTTGACGATCGTAGGCATATAGAGAACTTGAAAATCCGAGCTATAACGAAGAAGATACGCCATTTGTAAGTTTTACGATAATAAATGCTTTTATAAAAGAAATTTTATAAAAACTTATTTCTTTTCACATCTGATAAAAATATATGATTTTTTTTACAGAAAGTACATATTATTAGGATTCTAAAACATTAAGAATCATAATTATTTGATCATAACGAAGGAGTTATGGATTTTTCATGTTTACGGTAATAACTACTTTTATAAAATTAATTTTATAAAAACAAATTATTGTTTATCTCAGAGACTTTTTGAAAAATATTTTAGTTAGATAGAACTTTTAATTACAAAGACGTGCTCGAAAGAATCACTAAAATCAGAGTTAAACGAATAAGATATGACTTTTACGAGAATACGCTAATTAAATTTATAAAAATAATTTTATAAAGTGGATGAAAAGTAAAACCACTGTTCACCAGAGGGTTAAAAATATTAAAATGTAATATTTTGATATATCTTTTTAATATGAAAGCTTGGACGTAAAGAACGTACAAAACGGACTTAAAACGAGAAAGTTACGACATTTTTACTAAGGAAATATTTATAAACATTTTAACTTTATAAATATTATTTCTCAAATACAATTAGATGGTGATGTAGCTATATAGAATTATATACGGTATTAGTTATTCAAAGTACTTAGTACTCATACAACCTATAATTAATTAGGTTGCATTCGGACACTTACGTGATGTTTTTCACGCATCTGGTATACTTTGTTATTCATTCACTCGAGGTGAGTTCATAGCCCCACGTTTTACATTTATATTGATTTACAAGTTTTGGGGTAAGAAACATGCATGATTTTACAATTGGACACAAGTGGACATTTTTACATTATGATTATGTGGTTGCCTAAGTAGCGATAACCCTCTGAGCCCACAATTATGAACTGTCAATTACTATGTGGGCGCGAATATTATGAATAGATCTATTTGGGATTGACATCCCCGTTCGGGTGATTATCTATCACTGGACAAATGAACGTATACCATATCGGATTTGGGATGTTACGGGTTAGAACATCATCACGGGCAACGTTGGCAATTTATATTACAATTCATTTATGTTGAGCTTTGATATGTGAGAAATCACATATCATTTTTCTATCAAAAATGGCCCTAAAATGAACAAATTGTGCAAATTATGCTTGTATATTGCTTGTTTTGTCATTTGTGATGTGTAGGTACGAATATTGCAAAAATCACAGGAAAACGGTCAAAACCGGGCAAAAACGAACACGGGAATGGAAAGAGTGCACAAGAGCCGGGAGTTTCTAGCAAAGGTCAACAAAGTCAACCTTGGTCAACCATTGGTCAACCCACAAAAAGACAAAACCCTCAAAATACCTAAATGAGCCTTAATGTTAAAACTAATTTCACAAAAAGCCCTAAATTGATAACACCGTTAGTCCTTTGTTAATCAAAGACTAACGGTCATTAACTCTTTATAACCAAACCCATTAAATCCCTAAACCGAGCCCACAGAAACCAAACAGCACAAACCCTTTTATATCTTGGCACAGGTTAACTTTTTTATTCTTTGATTAGTCAAACTCAAACGATTAACATTTGGGGGGCGGGAAATACAGTTTTTACTATTCACCGTCTCCCCCATTTCAGCCTTCTCATTTTTAACCCAATTAAAATGCAATTAACCCTCCCAAGCTCAAATTAACATGGCCACAAGAAGATGCTAGTACCAAGCTTCTTGTCAGCATCAAAGACGTCACAAGAGGCTCATGATTGGTCAATTAGGTCAAGGGAATGCCACGCTTGCTACAATGAAACACACAAGAGAATGAATTTTACACTAAAAACAAGCCAAAAGAAGCAAATCCTCTGACACAAGGATTGCCACGCTGGCAATCTGTGTGCTCACTTATTAATCCAACGGCTTAGAGAAGTTATCCAATGATTAAAGAGATTCAAGGGCCAGGATTAGAGATCAAGGAGGAGCGTCCAAGACCTAGAAGCTTCCCTTATCTCCTATAAATAGAGCCTTGCCTCACTCGTAGCTTATCTTCTTCTTTCTCTAGTTTTTAGTAGATTAGTGTAGTTTTTATAATTTCAGCTTATGTAATTTCTTTTTAGCTTATTGTTTTTCAAGTTAAAGTAATTTCAAATTCACTCTTGTAATTAGTTTTACTATTAATAAAAAGTTTAAGTTTACTTATATTGTAATTGTCTCTTCATATGTTTACTTTTATGCAAAATTATGGTTAAATAAGCTCGTATACTGTTTCATAAGCTCATACTACTCTTAAGCTACAAAAAGCTCATCAAATGCTTGAAAACTCAATAGAATTGGATGGCTGCTAAGAGTTTTCAAGTAAGTAATAGTGCTTGAAGGTCAAGTGTTAGGAATAGATTAGGATTTGGGATTAAGCTTAAGCTATATGCTTAAGCAGCTGTTATAAGCTCTATTGCGAGCAAATCACCTCTGTTTAGCTGAGGTGTAGGTACATTTCTCTTTTCCTTTTCTTATTCTTAATTGTCATTTAAATTTCTAGTTATAAGTGTTCTATTAGCTTAGATCTGCTTAATCTACTTATGGATTGCTTATTTGTAGTTTAGATTTGCTTATTTCTACTTAGTATACTTATTTGATGCTTATTGAGTATGCTTGTTAGTTTAAATTTCATTTTGCTTGTTATTGATATAAATGAGTTAAAAAGCCAAAAACATTAGCATAATCTACTAGCTTATTAATTCTGCTTAAATAGTTGTTTAGATCTGTTAATTAGGTTTATAATTAGCTTATTATTATCTGGTATTACTTGTTTGTGCATTGAATCTTGTTTTCATAAGCTTAAAATGGATTTAAGCCTTTTTAAGGGGTGTTTGGCACAAGGCAGCACTAACTCAAGTTAGTGCTGCCAAGGCCATTGTAGAATACTAGTAATCTAATTAATCAACCAAGAACAATAAGTGAGATGTGGGTTGGATTGTTAGAGAGAAACTTGGATGGAATGGATGAATGTATTATGGAATGTGTGAAAACAAATGGAACAACCAACCCTTTCCAAGACTAGGAGAGGGTGTATAAATACTACCATGGCCGGCCCATGGGCTGGAGTTGGGCCACCCAAGGGCCTTGGGCCGGACTAGATTACTAATCTAATCCTTATACTAACTACGAGCTAAGACTTGTTACAACTTTGGAAGTGACCGACACTTTTCGTCTTTCCAACAATCTCCCCCTAAGGGAGGCCACTCCAATTTACAAACTTTAAACCTAGCATACTATGCTTTATCCTTAGTCTTT
>BQNB010155607.1:0-15375 GCA_026074375.1 Tanacetum coccineum
CCCTACACCCAGTTATAAACAAACACCCTACCCATTTCCCGCCTAAAACCAAACCCTATTCACTATCTCTCACACCTCGTTTCCCCTGCAACACCAGTCCAAACCTGTCACCACCACAAAACCCCACACCCCCACATGGGATCCCAAAACTTTAAACCCTCATTGGTTGAGCACCATCACACTCGGATTGAAAAAGAATAGATGGCCAGGATGGATTTGCTTGGAGGACACACAAAAATAGAGGGCCAGGATGAAGTTTGTTTTCCTCTCACGTCACAAACACAAGTGAGAAGACCTACTGCCTATTTAAAGAAGAAGAAAGAAGACAGACAGAGATAACTAGGTGTAGGGAGTAGATTTAGTTTTTATGTTAAAAATGTCTTTTTAATACTGTCCTTTTGATTTAAGCCTTGTAATATTTTAAATGTTTAATGAATTTTTAAGTTTAAATATAAAAATCGTTTTGGTTACTATTCATCAGCTTATTGTTGTTCTTTATGTATTTTTAAAAGCTTTGTACTCTTTTTATATTAATACAAGTTCAAGGTTTCCTTTAAAAATTCCTGTGTATGAAGAAAAAGTCACTGTCCATTGTGGATTAAGCTGTTAAAGCTTATTGGGTAACAAGCCAAGTATTGGAAGGGTTTATTGGGTTCAATAAGCTACCAAGAAGCTTATTAAAGCTTCTTACAACTTACACTAAAGCTCAGGACCAAAGGTTTTAATTTTTAATCTTTAAGCTAAAATCCACTGTAGCATTGCTTATTCATTATTCATATGCTAATTATTGCTTATTTTGTGTTACATTATCTTAATGAATGTTTTTTTTACCCTTAATATAGTTTTTAAGTTATTTGATTGTGATCTCATATAATCTGCCCTATAAAGTCCAAAGTAGCTTATTTGAGTTTGCTTATTTAAAGTGCTTTTTAGTTATTGTAATCTACTTATTATTGCTTAATAATGCTAGTTCTCTATCTATCTTTTTATAACTAAGCTTGAATCAGCCTGAATTAGCCTAAATATAGATTTTATATGCTTAAGGGGTGTTTGGCATAAGCTTCCAAAATGGGTCAAAAGTGGTAATAAACCACTTTGGGTCTTAAGACCAACTTTAACACCCTATTTTATCATGTTTTGTTAAGTTAATATAAGTTTTTCAAAGATAGAAATAAGTTTTAAGGTATTTTATAGTAGTTATCTAAATCTGAGGTTTTAAAGCTTTTTAAAATGTTTTATATTTAATCTTTGGTTAAAAGTCATTTTAAGGTATTGTTTTGTCCTCCAATTGGAGTTAGATGCAGTAGGTGAAGCAGAGTTTTAGTCCACATTTTGTATTCTGCAAGTGGTTAACTTCTGTCATTCTTTGCCAGAAACTTTTAATCAGACATAGTTCAGCAGCCCTTTTCAATAAAGCTCTCATGAGTTTTTAAGTTTGGCTTTTGACCTATAAGCTCCTTAGTTATCATATTTCATCTTTTTAAGCTTTCTTTCCATTTTAAAGTTACTTTACTAGCTTAAATCCACCCTGCAAATAGCCCATTTCTCTTTTCAAAACCTTTACAAATCAGCAGTTACTGAGTGTCATAAGCTCTTTTCAATTGTAGTTTTAATAGCTTTAGTGAATTTCAAACTCGTTTTTAAATGTTGTTTTTTTTGTAGCTAATTGTACAAGCTTTAAGCTCTTATAAGCCCCTAGTCCTTAAGAATCCTTTAAGTTGCTTATTTTAAGCAACAATAGTGCCCCTTAGGCTGTTTTACCTAAAAGTTTGCCCATTTTGCTTATTAGTTTCTTTTTGCTTTTCAGTCTTTCTTTTTGCTTATTTCTGTCCAATTATGCTCATTAGATGTTTGTCATTATTTGTGTTTGCTTATTTTCCATTTCCCTAGCTTATTTGTATTTTTGAAAGCCAAAAAGAAAAGCCATTTAAGCCTTTTGTCCATTATTAGCATACTGTCTGTTTTTACTTGCAATTTTCTGCTTATTTATCAGTTTTCTTAAACAGTTGTAGTTATTAAAAAGGCTTATTTTCATGTCCTCTTTAAGTTGCAAAAAGAAAAATTAAAAAAAATGATTTCAAAAAAAAGGGAGGCATGGGGGTCGAACCCATGACCTCCCCTTTGATAACACAGCACCTCACACGCACACACCAACACCAACTGCCCTAGGGTCTTTTTCAGTTTATTCTTGCCCTATTTTATTTAAGTAGCCTTTTTGCCCCTTTAAGCTTACAAGCTGTTTTAAGCTTATTCACAGCTTATTCGATAAGCTGTGTCCACCATTTTTTTTTAAACATAGCACTGTTCAAAGTATTTTCTGTAATTTTTCTAGATTTTTATAAAATCGTTTACTATTTTTTATAATTTAATTAGATTAAAATCTTAATTAATTCATAATAAATAATTTAAAAGTCAAAAAAATATAATTCTTTTTTACAAAATTTTCTTTTGTCATGTAGTACCTAGGAAAAATAGTTTTACTTTCGTAGGATCGTTTTTGCAAAATCTCACTTTTTAAAGAACGGGATTTAGCCCCGTTTTTTTTTTTTTTTCATTTTAAAGCTCGTTTTAACTCCGTTTTCGGTCTAGTCTTTTTCATTCTTCATTATTAGTCCTCTAGGGTAGATTAGAAGTAAAAATTTCTTTGTAGGGTTAATTTTTAAGATTTTAGGTTTTTGACCCCTTGTTCGGGATTCCTGCTCTCGTTTTTTAGTTTAATTTCATAATTTTTAGGTTTTTCTCAATCGTTTTTGCTTATTATTGATTAATTTAGCTTTCTAAACTCCCAAATCATCAATCTCATTCAAACTCCAATTTTCCAACTGTATCGATTCTCCAAGCAAAGACTGTTGGGATCTTTAATCGGGAATTATTTCTATCGCCTTCGATAACCAACGTCTTACCCTCCAGGGGAATTCTAACCTTTTTCTCTCCACACAAAATAGCGGCATCATATCGTGATAACCAATCCATCCCAATAATGATATCAAAACTTCCTAGTTCTATTACCATTAAATCGATTGGAAAAGAACGGTTTAAAAGATTAAGTGTACACCCTATTAACACATTATTGGTACTTACTACTTTTCCATCGGCCAATTCGACTTCATAGCAAGTATCTAACTCAACTGGTTCAATATCAATAAGGGTACTAAAATTTGTAGACACAAAACTTTTATCGGCACCCGAATCAAATAAAGCAGTAGCATATCGATTATTGTGTAAGAATGTACCAGTAATGACTTTCGGATCTTGTTGAGCATCCACAACTCCCAACTTGTAAACAACTCCACGGTTATTTCCACCTTGTCTATTCTTTTTCAACTTAGGGCAATCTCTCTTTCGGTGACCCTTTTCATTGCAATTAAAACAAGTCACATCTTTTCTGTCGAGGCTCCAACAAGCAGCAGTCTTGTGCCCCAACTTACCACACTTACCACATTTCCAACAATCCCCAGCATGCTTCTTATTCTTGCACTTTGGACAAACTTCGTTGTCATTTGGTGCAGCATTGGTCATAGCTCCAGCATTAGCCCTTCTTTGGTTTTACCGACGATTGTAATCGCGTCGGTTATCACCACGACCACCACGATCCCCTTTACCTTTCCTCTTTTCACCCTCAGAAGCCTCATCAGTCTTGTCTTGTATTATTTGTCCCATGAGCTGATAAGCCATACGGACAGCTTCATCAATACCAGCAGGCCTCGACGATGTCATATCACCACGTATATTCTTCAACAACCCACGAATATACTGCTCTACTTTCACCTGCTCAGGCTCCACCATTCTAGGACACAACAAGGCCAATTCATGGAATCGGTTTGTATATCCATCAATATCAGTCCCTTTTAACTTTAAGTTGTATAATTCTTGCTCCAGCCTTTGCAACACACTTCGAGGACAAAATTCCTTGGTCATCCACTTTCTTACCTCAGTCCATGGAGTACCATTAGCAGCATCAATACCCATAGAAGCAACCCTTCCATTCCACAAAGTCAATGCACGACCTTGGAGAGTAGCAGTTGCAAATTTCACCTTATCCCTTTCCTTGCAATCACTGATTCGAAACACAGATTCTAGTTTCTCAAACCAATGACATAATCCCACGGCACCTTCGATGCCTTTAAAAGGTTGTGGGTCACACTTCATGAATGTTATGTAAGTACACCCAGTAATTTCGGACGTTGTCGGTCTGGCAACACCAACTCCAGCACCACCGGCTCCAGTACCACCGGCTCTAGCACCACCAACTCCAGCACCACCGGCTCCACAACCACCGACTCCATCACTACCGGCTTTGCGGTTCATATTTGCCATAAATTCAGCCATAGATGCGGTAACTTGTTCCCTAATAACCTCGCGCATACGTGCCTCAGACATTGCTTTTGGCGGCATGATCCTGTTACAACACAAATCAAATCATAATGAGTATTCATTCGATGATTGTATTAAGTAAAAAGGAACAATTTAGAAGAAACAAGAAAAGAAAGGTAACAACAACACAACATAGAATTAGAACCAAAAGATAGTCATTTCATTAATCACCAACAAGTTACAAGTTGCATTGTCCTACATTACATGTCACCATCTAATGTTATACAACTCCAAAAGACTAGTTCTACTAACTGACATCACAGTTTAGTTAGTGATTTACAAAAGATACTACAAATGATAAACTAATCTACTAAGAGTCACTAGGTGGTCCACGTGGCTCGAAAGGTCCCTCGGTCCCATCAGAAGTTGAGTTCTTCGATTTATTTCTCGGACGCTCGGTATCCTCATCATCAGATGGCGGCTTTGGAACAGCCCCAATACGAACCATATCTAAGTAAAACATCTTATTCCACACTCGGGACTCATGCAACCTCCTCTCAGCAGTCTCACGCTCTATACGAGCCCACACCAACTTAGTCTCAGTCTTAGCCAATCTTTTCTTCAATGTGGCATTCTCCCCACTCTCCAATACCGACACCCTCTCGAGAACATTACCCAAAGCACGCTCGACATTTTCCAAATCATGATTAAGTAACTCCCTTTCTTTTTCCCTAATTTTATTCTTGGATTTGAGAAGAGCAATCTCAGTTTACCACGTACCCAACTCAGCCTCCATGACTCTATCTTGTGCACGTGATGCCTCTAAATCATGTCTTAAGGCCCACAGTGCTAATCCATCAACATGAGATGAGTCACGTGAAAAATATGACTCTCTGACCTCAAATAAGCCCCTCGGAAAGTCACGAATAGCATAAGGCTTTTGGGTAATAGTCCCAACAGTAGCCTCGGGTGCAACATCGACCTCCTCGTCCTCTGACTCAGAATCAGATGACACATCTCCAGGTGGCGGGGTTTTGTCACCCTCCACCTCATAAGGAAATATCAACTCAGCATCATCCTCGAGCTCAATCTCAACATCTTCCTCGGGTTCCTCTTCAGGATCTTCTTCAGGATCTTCTTCAAGATCTTCTTCATCATAATCAACCAAATCAATATCGTCGGGAATGTCAACCATTTCATTGGGATCATGGATATCCACAACTTGGTTCGGCTCGGGAACAACTGGGTTCACTTCGGGAATAGCTTCGTTCGGCTCGTTAAGATGATTAGGGTTCTCCATGACAATCTGCGTCGTATAAATATCTCGTATTAGTATTAAATAATTACATAATTAACATTTATATTCAAATAAATGAAAATTTCATATTATAACATATATATTTTTCCATATATATATCGATAAATAAATCCTTCTCATTCTTGTCCATCGGTAATTCGGAGATTTCGCTTGCACAGTTATAGTTAAAAGATTTCAAAAATCCTTTCGTTCATTTTTTTTTGAAAATCTTTTGTTCTCTATAACTTAAGCTCTTGATACCAATCTGTAACACCCCCATTTTTATATAACTCAGCGGAAGGGTCATTTGGGGTGCTACGTCTTAATACAATAACTCAAGCATAGAAAACGACTCGAAAAGAGACGTTTTTAAATATAACCATTCGAAATAAAAGTTTCACAACATAGGGTACCCAAATGTCTTTATAATCCAATCATCATTTTCAAATATTTTCTTCGAAATGATTTTCTTTAAATGGGCCTTCAAAATATTTATTTCATTAGCTTCTCCAAAATCTTCATCACCGAATTACCTTCAAGAAACTAAGATACAACATGCTAAAAAGTCAACAATATGTTGCGTGAATCCATAGGGTTTATATTTATATATTATATATATTTTACTATTTATATATATCTATATTATATATATAGTATAAATTTTTATAAAATTTCGAAACACAAGTATTTTTCTCAAAAATCTCTCAACGACATAACGACTGTGTATCAGACAGAATGTTTTAGGGGGATTATTATAAGCCTCATGACATTGAACCTTACCATATAATCAAAATAATGCCCACTATACACCCTCTCGCTATGAAGTGCATATTGACTTCTATACAATGCTCCGTGTGTTATTTTCCCGAACAAGGACGATAGCTAGCTAGTTACATAGTCAAGGATTGGATGGTGGTAATACTCCAATAGTACTATTTTATGTATATGTGTCTACCATTTACCTGACAGGTTTACAATTCATGATTCGCGGGTCTTTTAGTCTAGCAAGTTAACGCTAACTTATAATAATCAAGGATACTAGCAATACCCCCCAATTTTTCGGGTCCCTTTTTGTGTTCTATTTTTTAAAAACAAGCATGTTATCCCCCTCGCGGGTTTATAAACAATTAAAGTATTAAAATTGCGGGCATTTAGAACCTCACGTCGTGTTGTCGGAAGGGAATAACGATGAAATGAAAAACTTCGGGAGTAGGCGCGCTCAATCAACAAGAACTATACAATTTTGTATCGGCGGTCTTAGGTTTCTAGTCGATAAAAATTAATGATAATTCATAAATTAAATAAGTATATGTATACATGTAGTTGATGATCTTGCTCTTGAAATATAATTATTTCACACTTAAAGTTTTCTAGGTTTTTTCGCAAAAAACCGTGTTTTTATTAGCCATTTTTAATGAGTATTGTCTAAATTAGCCCAAAAAGCCCAACTAGGCCCATTAAGCAAGCCAATTTAAGTTATTATAATTGATATTTATTACTCAAAGACCAGAATCCATAGCATTGTAAGGTCCAAGTGGAATGGGCCTAAAGTTAAGTCAATAAGTTCATTTGGTTTCATTAGGCCTAGTGGTCCATTAAGGCCTTATTGGCCTATATGTATGCCTTTTAAATGACTTTGTTATTAAAAATTCGGGTTCTACTGGTCGTGATTCTTTTATTATCAGTAGGTTAAGTATTTTTAAAACTCCAAGAAGTGAGGTCCTTACCACCTCGGGTTTTTTAGTTAAAAAATCGCTTTATCACATAGTATAGTGTTCGGGTTAGTAGTAAATTTTGTTACTTTTTTTTTGTTTACGAAAATAGTCATAATGTATAAACCGTATAAATGGTATAATTGTTATATTTATATGCTTGGATTACATAATTAAGTGTACTTTACCAGATCTTCAATGTCATTTTCTTATAACTATTCTTAAGAATTACTTATACATATGGGTATATTACTACCTAATGATCAAGTTACTAACTAGGACTGAAATTTCAGTTTTACCGTTTTTAACACCATTTTCAAACCGTAAATAATTGGGTGACTATCTAATTGATTCATAATCTACATGATTTTATCTAAGTCTTCATAGTTTTCACTTTTTAACCAACTCAGTTCGTAACTATGACTTTTTATCCCATCTTTACAACAAGGTCAGAATCAACTAGTTTTAGAGTTTTGGTCATATCTCACTCAATTTTTACTTTCTAGAGGTGATCCAAATTGCTAAATGTTCACAAAAGGATTTTCTACAACCTCATGAAATCAAATCCAACATCCAAACCTACTTGAAAATTAAGAAATCTACTGTTCATTACAGCCTACAAATTTTATGATCATTTCACTTGTTTAGATGACTAATGTACGCTATGTTTACCCATAGATTCATACACGGCGAAGCCCATTTTTCTATTTTAATTCCTTGACCATCATATATCATCGCAGTGTACATATAACAATTGAAATTCAAACGAAAACATAAACCCAAAACTACATGAGATTTTTACATAAGAAAATACTTAGATAACTGATCAATTTGATCAAAAACTAGACAAAGTGCTTCAATATTCAAGACTTGATTCTTCACCTTAAATAATTTTTGATCCCATTTTTCTTAACCAAAATGCACTTGATAAAAAACTTGTTTATACTTCAGCCCCAAAATGTATATAACCCTTCTTGAAACTCCTTTTAATCACCTCCAAAATACAATAACCATACTAGGAAATCATCTTAACTTGAGTGCTTAATATTTGATCTTCAAAATTTGTATAGAATTGGTGTTTTTGGTGGGTTAAGGTCACGGCAACAAGGAGCAAGGGAGAGGTTTTTTGGTGACCTTTCTCTTCTAGAATTGCATATGTATGGTGTGGTGTGTTAAGTTAGTCAAATATTTGGTTTATGTATTGAACCAAAATTAGGCCAAGTGTATAATTCTTGGACAATTTTGATCACCAAGAGGACACTTGTCCCTTTGGTTTTTCCGCCCCTATAGGGTGTGATATTAGTGGGATAAGTTTAAAAACTTGTCCCACGTTTTGTAAATGCGGGTATTATGAAAGTTCGATATTTAAAAAGGTACAATTTGTAGCCGTTTTTCGTATATAAAAAGTAAAATAGTACGAGACACGAAAAATAAAAACGAATGCAACAAAAATATTTCTACGGCATTTTGGAAATATAAACGTCGATGCTTAATCATAGAATTCGCCGGTTCTTCATAATCGTTACTTAAATTACAAATGCAAACCCTAATTTTTCCCGGTTAAATCGTGAGTTCATATCTCAACATAAAAATGAAAAATATAATTAATACTCGAGAATAAATTAACGACCTGAAATTGATGGATTGTCACAAGTACTGCTAGTGAATATTAGTGCTACTGATGAACTTCAAAGATAATATGCTAAGTAGTTACTACTGCTAGTACCAACAGTTATGACTGCATAAAGTGATGTTAATGCTGCTTAGTGAAATATTACTTGACGTTACGAAATCTGCTAGTGAATATCAAGTTAATGCTGCTAGTTAGTACGCTTATATTGATATGTATTTAGTTGGTTTATAGAAAAATTTCAAATACTTTGGAAAGTTCATTTGTAAGTCGAATAGGACTCTTTGTTTTAATAAGGAGGTCATGGGCCATTAGAGTTTTGCATACATATTCGTAGTCGTATCAATTCTTAGCTTCAAATTGCGTCTTGTAACCCTAATACTTTGAGAGTATTCGTATTATTATCATTAATAATATTGGAGCTTGTTTGTTGAATTATATGTTCATAGAATTTTCTATGTCAATTGTTAATTCTTCTAAAATATTAAAGATCTAGATTATGCTTAATCCTTTAATACATTTAAACAAAGTTTCTACTTTGTTGTTGTTAGATTTTTCTACTATAACTAAACCTTAAACGTGCTTCAAGAATTCAATCTATTGAAGTCGGTATCAACACATTCCATGATGTTCTATTGATACTTATTAAATGTTTAGCCTCAATCCTATTTCACTATCCAACACAACTTTAATTTTTACGAAATACTCAGGATCTTTACAAAAACCTATATTAACAATGAATAATAGCAATTATCCAAAAGAATTCAAAAAGATCATGTTTCTTACGTTTTTCTATCATCTGGAAATGGACAAAAACGTTTGGATCGTTTGTTTTCCTAAGTTACGAAAGCTCAAACCTTTTGAAAGGATTTAAAAGGATTTTATCCTTGTTACTGTGTGTATACGAATGTGAGAGGTTACGTATGAATCATGTTCCTTCTATACTTCTGAAAGTAACTTTGCATTTTTGACATTTTCAGTCCCTCAAGTTACTTTCGTAAACCTTATTAGTTGTGGAGATTAAAGAATCGTTGTAAGCTCGGATTGTTTAGATCTATATCTAGGATTAATAACATTGAACATAGAATAATGCATAGCAGAATTAGCATAATGAACAATGTTACTCTAACAAGGTTTTATCATTATCTTCTATGATACATGACTACTACAAGCCCCAATTCTACCTTGATCAATGGTAGAACGTGTTATCTAAACTATAACAAGGAATCCAAGATCCTTGAGGCTAAAACACTAAACCTAGGCGTCTCATTAGAGAACTTGACGCCTAGAACACACACATTTTTCTGTGTTTTACATCTTGACACATAGAAAATAACACGACCTATATCTCTTTATATAGTAGAGAATTAGGTTTACAAATGATAAGAACAAATAAAGATATTAATAAATCTTTTTAACATTTGAGTTTATCTTCAGAATCTTCAAAATCTTCCATCTTTTGAAGAATTCTTCCTTTGCCTTTTAAGTCCTTCATCTTTCATATGTTTTTTCTTATCAACTCAAATATAATTCCCAACATTAGTCCATACGAAACTATCTTTTGGCTTTGACATTTTCAGTCCCTCTTCTTTCTTTCATAGACAATAATAACCTGTACAAAACTATCTTTTCATTTTTTCCTTTCAGTCCTTATAGTTACTTTCGTAAGCTTTTAATATCTAATTTTTTTTTCATAACTCCCTCTTAGAGTTAAACCTATTTTCACAACAAACCTTTTGAATTATTTTGCAATTAAGTTCTCGTTTTTCTTAAAAAACTTATAACTCCCCTCGAAAAAATATTCATTTGGATTTTTTTCCTTTTAATAAAATTTTGTTCAACAAGAAGTTATTTTTGCTTTTAAGAACACATTTTTATTTTCTGATGATGAAGTAACTGAAAATTTTATAACTCCCTCTCAATAAGATATCTAATTAAAGAACTTATTAAAAAATAGTTAACTTAGCAGTTTTGAACACTTTTTGAGAAGTTTTTGACAATCAAGAATTTCATAACTCCGCCTTAAATAAATATCTAATTAAAGACTTTATTCAAGAGATTGTTACTTTTTGCTGTTTTTCCACACTTGAAATTTCCAAAATTGATGATTTTTGAAAGATGTTTTTGAAGAAAATGTCTTTTTGTGAATGGATTATGATTACAAAACAAATATTTTAGCAGTGAAAGATCATTTTATGAATGATTTACTCCCCCTCGGTACATGATACATTTTAGCATTTAAAGAGTCACTTTTTGTGAAAACAATATCATGAAACTGATTAAAATTGAGAAGATATGTGTTTGCATCATTTAAATTATATTTCTATGTTTTTGTATTTTTTTAATTTTTATTTGTTTTTCATTTTAAAAAAACAAAATATTTTTTGTTATTTTTGAGTTTTTCAATTTTGCATTTTGTTTTTGAAATGTATTTACAAACTTTTTTTTGATGTATGATCTTTCATTCAACAAGATAACTTTGCGAGACGTTCCAACTATGTTGGAGTCATACATATCATACCAATCCTTTGAACTAAATACTCAAACCATTCTCATGGAAGGGCTTTAGTAAATAGATCAGCAAGTTGATATTTTGTCCCGACAAAGTAAAGTTCAATGGTACCTCGTTCAACATGCTCCTTGATAAAGTGATAACGGATGTTAATGTGTTTTGTACGTGAATGTTGTACCGGATTTCACGAAAAGGCAATTGCACTTTTTGAGTCACAGTACATTGGAATCTTGTTGTAATGATATCCATAATTAAGCAGTTGCGTTCAGATCCAAATGACTTATGCGCGACATGCTGACAAAGATACGTACTTAGATTCCGCAGTTGACATAGCTGTACAATCCTGTTTTTTCGACGACCAGCTGACTAGCTTGTCTCCCAGAAACTAAAGTCCTCCAGATGTGTTTTTATAATCATCAAGGCACCCTGCTAAATCTGCATCTAAATACGCAATTAGCTCAAATCCAAATTCCTTCGAGTACCACAATCCTTTGTTAATGGATTGTCGTAGGTACCGAAAGACCCTTTTGACCTCTTTGAGGTGTTTTTCAGTTGGGCGTGCTTGATAACGTGCACATACAAATGTTGCAAATGCAATATCTGATCGACTTGCAGTGAGATACATGAGTCTTCCAATCATACTATGGTATTTAGTTTGATCAGTTGGAGTACCATGTAAATCTGCATCGATTTTGGCAGTAGCCATTGGTGTCGTAACATTATCACATTTTTCCATCTCGTGTTTTCTAAGAAGCTCCTTAGTGTATTGTGACTGATTTATGAAGATTCCACAAGGGGATTGATGAATTTGAAGTCCAAGAAAGAACTTTATCCCACCCATCATTGACATTTCAAAATTATCTTTCATTAATTTTGCAAATCTGTTTGAGAAAACTAGATTTGTGGAACCAAAAATAATGTCATCGACATATATTTAAACTAATAAAATGCCATTCCCGTGTCTTCGTGTAAACAATGTTGGATCAACAATACCTTTTGTGAAATGATGTTCAATCAAGAAGGAAGAAAGCTTATCATACCATGCTCGAGGTACTTGTTTGGGACCGTATAGAGCTTTCCTAAGACGATATGTAACACCCCCAAACTACGATACGCAGCGGAATACAACATTTAGGGCGCTACTTCATAATACATGCACACGAGTCCTAGTAAACGTTCAAATATATGTTTATAAAACACAATTTCATTTATTAGAAAGATCAGAGTTACATAGGTCCCAATACCATTATAGAAAATATTTCTAAAAGTCACAACACGACTTGATTTCTAAAACAGTTGTTTAGTTTATGACACTACTTCACCGAGACACCGTCCTTGATATCCACATTCTATCCCATCTAAGAGATCAACAATACCTAACCTGAGATACATGCTTAAAAACGTCAACAAAACGTTGAGTGAATTCATAGAGTTTACAAATAACAGTTAGAACGCATAATTGGTTCAACAAAACATATAACATTGCTCGTAAGAAAAGTTATATAAATATTAATTTTCAACTAATGAGCCCATGTACCGAAACTTAACACATTCATTCTCGTAGGACGAAATCATGTTTGAGAAATATGCCACTTCTCCTAAAACTAACTACAAAATGTCCGTTTGACAGGGTGGTCACAACTGATTCAGACCCCGGATAGGGTTGTCAAACCCAATAGATCTATTTAATGCATTAGCATTCACCTACAAGCACATTAACGGTCAACAGAAAAAAGGCTTATATCAATAGTGAATGGAATCTTATTTAGATCAAAACAAATTGCGTTTTTAATTTTTCAAACAAGAAGTATCCCTCGCGGGTTTAAAACTTTTTAAAACTACTTAAAGACGAGGCTATGACTCACCTTTATCGAAGCTGAAGATACAATTAATCGATACAATCCCCGCAAAATCGACGAAACACGATCATCGACTAGAAATCTACGTCGTGATTATATAACGTTAAGTATGGTCTAACGATGCGTACATCGGATCATAAGAATCATATATATTTTATATTATATATAAATATATATATATATTATATATATATTTATTATATATATTATATATATTTATTATATATATCTTTATATTGTATATATTATATATATATATATATATATTATATCATGTGATAAGAAAATTCCGTGCGCCTTAGATCCTAAAAACCCTCACAATATTAGGTTCGATCATTTCTTTTATTTTTATCTCACAGAGGGGCTTTATCGAAAACTTTCTTAGTGTATGAGACTTTCTATTTTAGGAATGGTTACTATATTCGAAGTTACCTTTTTTAGTAAGTCTCGTTATACATGTATATTTATAATAGTATTAAATTTAATCTCATCGAACATCGACTTCAATGTGATAATCAATTATCATATCGATATTATTTTTCGATATTACAAAAGTTCCTATTTGTGTATCTATCTCGTTCGTATCGGTCGTTAAGTTTAAAAGGTCTTTCTATTGTTAATAGCGTTTTATTCTTTTTTTATACCCGACATTTTAGTACTTAACCTGTTGACTTTCAAAAGTCCACGCTAGGATCTTTTTTGACTTTGACTTTTTATTATCACTTGTATACTTATGTTACTAAATTGACGCTATATCACATTTTCACGTTCAGGACAAGAAGAGATGTTTTGTAAATCGACATTCCGGACAACATTTTAGTTTTAGCCGTGACCCAAATCGACAGAAAAATGACCAAAATTGCCTGCAGGTTTCTGCAGGAAATATGAATTTTTTGTAAAAAAATGGAGACTGTGTATTGGCGTTTTGACCCTTTTATTACTCGATTTTAAGATCAGCGAGCCGCGAAGAAAAAAGAAATCTTTATTATGTGCTAACTTTCGTGTTTCTCGGAGGCCGAAACGGTCTTGTAAGTGCTAAAACGGCATTTATAATTCTGACAGAACCAAAATATGAGAGTGTTTGGAATATTTTCAAGGGTTTCAAATCTTGTTTTCGCGTAACTTTTGTTATTAGGAGTTACGGGACGTTCGAATTACCGAAACGTACATTAGGACGAACTCTATCATATTTTACCATCAAAAATCAGTTTTTATAAATTTTTGAACCTCGTTTTTTGTGCCAAACTTACTGTTCGAATTTACCATTCAAAATACTACTTCAAAATCATTTTCTCCAATCACCAAATATCTTCATCTAGCCTATTCGAGCAAGTTAATCGGATTTTATCACATGCAATAACTCTAAATCGATTCAATACAATAACAAAATTACACAAGTATTAAAAAATAATTAACATAAGCTATATAAGCAAGAGAGGACAATACTTGAACTCGATTCGCCCCTCCCTTGTCTTAGCCGTACTCGAACCGAACCAAAACACCAAAACCATAAACTTTTTTATTAAAACTGAGCTTCCATAACGTTTATTTACCTTCGATAAACACCCCTTTTAAACGAAAGTATTTGAAACTAACCCGGATTCTAACTCTAAAAATACTCATTGCATGTATGATTTTATTGGATAGATGCGTAGTAAATGACGAGGAGATTCGGAAAATATAGGTTGATCGGAATGCATGTGACTTTTTCCGGCGACGCGGCGGTTTTTGGTGACCGGAAAACTTTTCCGGTGGTGGTGGAATGGTGGCAGCCGGCGGTTCAAAGAGGAGAGGACAATGAAGTCAAAATTTTGTAAAAAGAATTTAATGAGGTTATTACCTCCTTTTATAGGAAACAAGTTTGAAAATTTAGCACAATTAGTCCCTCCTTCCATTCTATTCTTTCAAATCTAGTACAAGTGTATTTTCCTTTGTTATATATATTCGGCCAAAGCTCGGGTCACATTTTCCATCACCCTTTTATTAGTTTAAAACATTTAATAAAATGTGTATATTTTTAAAACACGAATCCGGCTCAAGACAAGGAACAA
>BQNB010155608.1:0-15375 GCA_026074375.1 Tanacetum coccineum
AAATTTGGCTCTCATTGCAAAGTACTTTAAGAAACTCTACAAACCTACCAACAACAACCTCAGAACTTCCTTAAACACCAAAAGCAAGAATGTGGATACTACTCCAAGATACAAGAATGACAATCAGACTGGATAGTTTGGGAATCAGAGGGCAGTGAATGTTGTTGGGGCTAGGGAAACTGTAGGCGGTCCAGTAGTGCAACGGTTTGGGATACAGTGTTTTAACTGCAAGGAATTTGGTCATTATGCTAAGGAATGCAGAAAGCCAAAACAGGTTAATGACTCTACGTATCACAAGGAAAAGATGTTGTTGTGTAAACAAGCTGAGAAAGTTGTTCAACTTCAAGCAGAGCAATCTGACTGGCTAGCAGATACGGATGAAGAGATTGATGAACAAGAGTTGGAAGCACATTACAGTTACATGGCAAAGATTCAGGAGGTTCCTAATGCAGACTCAGGTACAGACGCTGAGCCATTGGAACAGGTACAATACGATACTGACGATAATGTGTTTGCCAATGACATACACATTTTGACCAATCTGAATCCATTACTACACATGTTAGTGGGAAAAGGGTGTTAGTAAATGTCACTCCTGACTTACACGGATATTGTGTGAAATATCATTCAGATTGACTAAAATGATTAAATGTGAATGATGAGCGTGTTGCCACTGCTAATTCAAATTGCTAATTTAAAGCTTGATGTCGATGAAAATAAAAAGATTCAAAAGCAATTAAAGAAAGAAAATGCAACATTGACTCAAGAGTTAACTAAGTGCAAATCTATTCTTGCGGAAACTAGTAGAACTCTAGGGGAATCTAATAGTATTCGGGATAGTTGCTTAGTTGCAACTTCAAAAATAAACAGACTGAGTTTGGAGAGGTCAAGGCCTTTAATGATCGTACAGTTGACTATGACAAACTTGAACGAAGGTTAAATGAAACTCAGACTAACAAGCTCAAAAGAAATTGACATACAAGAAGGTTAAAAAGTTTAAAGCCATGAAATTCAGTTGTCATAGAGAAACATGATGAGTTAGTCAAACAGAGTCTTTTAACCAAGTCACATTACGAAGGTCTTGTCAAGGAGAAAACAAAGGTAATAACGGATTTGAAGCTTAAGGAAGAAAAAGATATTGACAAAATGATTTCAATGGAAAACCAGTTAAAGTTTTTGAATGAAATTGTTTACAAACGGAGTCAATCAATCCAAACCATTCATATGTTAGCACCCAAATGCCCTACATTTAATGGAAGACCTACCTTTGCCAATCCAAGGTACCTCAAAAAGGCTCAAAATGAGATACCATGTTTGTATGCGATCCCACATGACCAATCTGATCCTGCAAACAGACTCGTCCCCGATCGGGAAGAGACTCTGACTCTTGATAACGAGAGTCGATCAAAATTGAATAAAGACTTAGTGAAACCTTTTGACTACACAAAGTTAAATAGTCTTTATGAAATTTTTAAACCCCCGACTCAGCATTATGAAATTCAGTTCGCACAGGCAATTGAAATAAGAAAGAAAATGTGGAAAAATCCATTAGTGAAAACAAAGCCAAATATTTTCATGGAAACATAGATTTTTACCAGTAGTCTAAAATCAATAAGCAAAAGTAAGACAAGCATATAATGTCATGACAACTAACAATTAATCATCTGAAAGAAATTGTCAATCCAAGCATGGGTAAAACATTAAACTACCTTCTTCATTCTTCTGTAACCCAACTGCGCAAATTGGAAATCCTGGTAAAGACATGTTTGATGCCCCTTGCCCTTAAGATCAGAATGGAAAAGTTTCGCATTTGTACATGAAACTTTAAGCAAGAAATGCATGCAGAATTACAAGTACGTTGCATCTCTTGAGTGAACTTGAAGAACTTGAATCTGATAAGGCAGAATTTACCAACATGTATATATGCTTTTGCAAAATGTGTGTCTAAAGAAGTTATGTGTTCTTATTTGCAATCTTCATCTAATTTTAGATGAGATTACTGATACAATGCTTATATCTTCATAAAGTCAGGAATGTGACTGTCCTTGCACAAAAGCTTTCTGACAAACTGAATTTGTAAGTAAAGAATTTACACTGAGCTTTTTACAGAGTTTTGCTAAATTAGAAAAACACACAATTTCTCTTGAATCGCTTTACAAGAAATGTCAAAACAACTGAAAAATGACACAGTTGCAAGAAAAGGCGTCAAAATGTATTTCGAAAGGAACGTGAACAATATTTTTGAAATAACAAGACTGAAAGTCTCAACTGCAAAGACAAGAACATTGCAATAAGTGAGTTAAAAACTCATGAACAATGCAAAGGAAAATCAGTGGACACTAAGTATTTGATAAAGCATCTGTTGTTCGACAACAAAATGCTCAAAGGATTCCAAAACCATCAGTTTTAGGAAAACCGACTCCTTTTTCAGACTCTCTTGAAGAGAAAATATTTTGCAAAGAAAAAGTCAGTTTTAAAAACTATGATTCAAGGGTTTTCAAAACAAGTCACTAGTCCACAAAATTTGCCTCAACAGCTCAGCAAGCTGTAAGAAACACAAATGTGATTAAACCAGGTATGTATCGAATTGCAAGTAGTACCACACAAACAAGAGCACCACAGTTGAATCAGACTTCTAGGAATACTAATCCTCGCGTATCTACATCTACATGAGTAACTCACAAAGCTAATGTTAGCAGACCACAGCCTAGGAGCAATCAAATGAAAGATAAGGTCGTGCCAAACACTAGTCATGTGAAGTTTAAGAAGACTGAAGTAGAACACCTAGGATTTCTAGTATTTCTAATCAAACAAAGTCTGTAACTGCGTGTAATGACAGTTTAAATTCCAGAACTTCGAATGTAATGTTGTTTGTGCTACCTTGTGAAAATGTGGGTTTTTAATTCGAATCATGAAGCCTTGTGTTCTAAGTTTTTAAAAGACCGTGAAATGTTAAAATAGAACTAAGGAAGTCCTAAAAGTACCGTATTAGTTCTCAGAAACCCAAAAGTCAAGCGAACAAATCTGTTGCACACCCATAAAAAACTGTTTGCAACAGAAGCCACATCACAAATTCAAAGAGTTACTATAGGATGTTGTATAAGAAGACTAATAAGGCGTAGAAATGGTGGATAGCACAACAATGCCCATCAGCATATACATGGGTTCCTAAGACAAAAAAGAAATGGGTACCTAAAGTTAGGAACGAAAGTGTGACTAAGAAAGTCAGTTTTTCCATAGATAATGTATCTAGGATAACTAATGTCTTAAAACTCACAAACACTTTAGGATCCAATTTGTCATGTATTCCATCGTCCTCTAATTCTCTTGCAGATTGTACAACTCATCCTATTCATTGTTGACTCTGGATGCACAAAGCACATGACGGGCAATCTATCTCTGCTGTGCAATTTTGTTGAAAAATACTTGGGTACCGTTCGTTTTGGCAATGATCAATTTGCTCCAATTCTTGGTTATGGAGATTTGGTTCAAGGAAATATCACGATCAAAAGGGTTTACTACGTCGAAGGTCTCAATCATAATCTTTTCTCGGTTGGTCAATTCTGTGATGCGGATTTGGAGGTTGCATTTCGGAAATCTACATGTTTTGTTAGAGATCTTCAGGGAAACGACTTACTAACCGGTAATCGTGGAACTGATCTCTATACAATTTCTCTTCAAGAAACAACTTCATCAACTCTAATCTGTCTCATGGCTAAAGCATCACCAACTCAAGCATGGTTATGGCATCGAAGACTTTCTCATCTCAACTTCGACTACATCAACTTGCTTTTGAAGAAAGATGTTGTGATTGGTTTACCAAAACTGAAGTATGTCAAGGATCAACTATGTTCCTCTTACAAGATTAAAAGGTACGTCGACGGATTACCCGACATGATCCATGGAAATATTGTTGCATCAAAGCCGAAAACCATGCAAGAGGCTGTTGAAATGGACATTGAACTAATAGATAAGAAAGTCAGCACCATTACTGAAACACAGGCTGAGAACAAAAGGAAGTTTGAAAACACTTCCCGAAACAATCAAAACCAACAACAACAGAACAAGAGGCAGAACACTGGCATGGCTTATACTACAGAGACTGGTGAAAAGAAGCCATACGGGGGATCTAAAACCCTATGCGCTAAATGCAACTATCATCACGATGGTCCATGTGCTCCAAAATACCACAAATGCAACAAATTTGGCCATTTTGCTTATGACTGTAGGAGTACGGGAAATGACAACAATGCTAACAATCAGAGCGGCACTGGGACAAGCCAGAAACCTACTTGCTTCGAGTGTGGAGTTCAAGGACACTTCAAGAGGGAATGTCCAAAGCTAAAGAACAACAAAAACCATGGAAATCAAGTAGGTAATGACAAGGCTCCAGCCAAAGTGTATGTGGTAGGACATGCAGGGACAAACCCAGACTCCAATGTCGTGACGGGTACGTTCCTTCTCAACAACCGCTATGCTTCTATATTATTTGATACTGGTGCTGATAGGAGTTTGGTGTCTACTGCATTTAGTTCCTAAATTGATGTCACGCCATCTACCTTAGATCACTATTATGATGTCGAACTAGCTGACGGGAGAATAATTGGGTTAAACACTATCCTTAGGGGTTGCACATTAAATCTCCTAAACCACCCATTCAACATAAATTTAATGCCCGTAGAACTTGGTAGTTTCGATGCTATAATTGATATGGATTGGTTGGCAAAGTACCAAGCAATTACTGTGTGTGCCGAGAAGATCGTTCGTATCCCCTGGGGAAATGAAACATTAATTGTTCACAGTGACAGAAGCAATTGGGGACATGAGGCTCATCTGCACATTATCTCGTACTCCAAAACACAAGAATACATGCTAAAAGGATGTCCAGTCTTTTTGGCACATGTCACTACAAAGGAGGTTGAATACAAGCCAGAGAAGAAGCGACTTGAGGATATACTAATAGTTCGAGATTTTCCTGAAGTATTTCCTGAGGACTTGCCGGGTCTTCCTCCAACTCGACAAGTGGAATTTCAAATCTATTTGATACCTAGTGCTGCACCTGTAGCTCGGGCACCTTATCGATTGGCACCTTCTGAAATGAAAGAGTTGTCAAAGCAACTAAAAGAACTATCTGACAAAGTCTTTATAAGACTTAGTTCTTCACCATGGGAAGCTCCAGTCTTGTTTGTCAAGAAGAAAGACGGATCATTCTGGATGTGCTTATTTGATTACCGTTGATTGAAATAAACTAACGGTGATGAAACCGTTTATCCGCTCCCAAGAATTGATGTTATTATTTGATCAGCTCTAAGCGGTCGGTGTGTCTACTCGAAAAATCGAACTTAAGGTCAGGTTATCACTCATCTGAGGGTTCAGAGAAGAGACATCCAAATAATCCGCCCTTTCAGGACCCGTTATGGCCAATATGAATTTCAAGTTATGAGTTTTGGTATTGACAAACGCACACCTCCGTATTCATGGACCTTTGGAATAGGGTTGTTGCAAACCATATAATGAATCGGGTGTGCAAACCATATTTGGATAAATTCGTGATTGTCTTTATTGACGATATTCTAAGATATTAAAAGAATAAGCAAGAACACGAAGAGCACCTTAAGCTAATCTTAGAATTGCTTAAGAAAGAGGAGTTGTATGCCAAATTTTCCAAGTGTAAATTTTGGATTCCCAAAGTACAGTTCCTTGGTCACGTGATTGATAGTGAGGGCATTCATGTCGATCCTGCCAAGATCGAATCCATTAAAGATTGGGCATATCCTAAGTTGCCAATGGAGATTCATCAATTTTTAGGTCTTGCTGGGTATTATCGAAGATTCATTGAAGGGTTTTAGAAGATCGCCAAACCAATGACCAAGCTCACCCAGAAAAAGGTCAAGTTTGAGTGGGGTGATAAATAAGAAGCAACTTTTCTACTGTTGAAGCAGAAGTTATGTAGTGCACCAATCCTGGTCTTACCTGAAGGAAGCAAAGATTTTATCACATACTGCGATGCTTCAAAGAAGGGTTTGGGCGCTGTGTTAATGCAAAGATAAAAGGTGATTGCTTAAGTATCACGCCAACTGAAGATTCATGGGAAGAACTATACGACTCATGATTTGGAACTTGGAGCAGTAGTGTTCGCTCTCAAAATTTAGAGGCACTACCTGTATGGAACCAAGTGCACGGTGTTCACTGATCATAAGAGTCTACAACACATTCTTAATCAGAAATAGTTAAATATGCGGCAATGTTGTTGGTTGGAGTTGCTCAGTGATTACGATTGTGAGATTCGTTATCACTCGGGAAAGGCAAACGTTGTTGCTGATGCTCTAAGCAGGAAGGAGAGAGATCAACCATTAAGAGTTCGAGCCTTAGTCATGACTATTGGCTTGGATCTTCCCAAACAAATCTTGAATGCTTAGATTAAAGCACGAAAACCAAAGAACATCAAGAACGAAGATGTTGGAGGCATGTTGCTTCAATAGCAGGAGTTGGTTACCATGTTATGGCGACTTGAGAACTATGATTATGCATGAGTCCCACAAGTCAAAATACTCTATTCATCCGGGTTCTGACAAGATGTACCAAGATATGAAGAAGCTATATTGGTGGCCCAATATGAAAGCCGACCTCGCCACCTATGTTAGCAAGTGTTTGACCTTGCTAGGTCAAACGCCGAACTCAAAAGACCATCAGGATTGTTGGTACAACCCAAGATACCTAAATGGAAGTGGGATAACATCACTATGGATTTTCTCACGAAGCTTCCTAAGTCGTCGCAAGGCTACGACACTATTTGGGTGATCGTTGACCGACTCACTAAGTCCGCAATCTTTGTACCGATGAGAGAGACAGATCCGATGGATAAACTTGCAAGAATGTACCTAAAGGAGGTGGTCACGAGACATGGAATACCTGTCTCAATCATTTGTGATCGCGACCCGAGGTTCACATCAAATTTCTAAAAGTTACTTTGGTATACTTTAGGTACTAGTTTGGATATGAGCATTGCGTACCATCCACAAACTGATGGGCAAAGCGAGAGGACTATTCAAACTCTTAAGGATATGCTACGTGCTTGTGCGATCGACTTTGGAAAGGGTTGGGTTAACCATTTGCCATTAGTCGAGTTCTCTTATAACAATAGCTATCACGCTAGCATCAAGGCCGCACCATTTGAAGCACTTTATGGTCGAAAGTGTCGTTCACCTGTTTGTTGGACCGAAGTTGGAGAAGCTCAAATCCTCGGTCCAGAACTAATTCAAGAGACGACTGAGAAAATCGTCCAAATCAAGCAAAGGATGCAAGCCGCTCGTGATCGACAGAAGAGTTACGCCGATCTAAAGCGTAAACCGATGGAATTCCAAGTCGGGGATAAAGTTATGCTTAAAGTTTCGCCTTGGAAAGGGGTCGTACATTTTGGTAAACGGGGAAAGTTAAACCCTAGGTATGTTGGACCTTTCAAGGTATTAGAAAAAGTTGGAGAGGTTGCTTATAAGCCTGAGCTTCCAGAAGAGCTATGCAGGGTTGACAATATATTTTATGTATCCAACTTGAAAAAGTGCTATGCCGATGAACCGTTAGCCGTTCTGTTGGATGGACTTCATTTTGATGACAAGCTTTAGTTTGTTGAGGAACCCGTTGAGATCATGGACCGTGAAGTTAAACGGTTGAAACAAAGCCGCATCCCATTAGTCAAGGTTCGATGTAACTCCAAGAGAGGTCCTGAGTTTACATGGGAACGCGAGGATCAATTCCGGAAGAAATACCCACATCTCTTCACAAAGACCGCACCGTCGTCAAGTGCCGCGTCTTAAGCCTTGAGGACAAGGCTCACTTAACGGGGGGAGACTATAACACCCTGTGTTTTAGGGTCATTGACGTCGTCAATAAATTCACTATGTATTTTTAGTATTGTACGCGTTTGCTTTTAATCGTAATCGTTAAGTTAAATCGCGTAAGCTAAAAATGATCAATCAATGTAAACGGGCATCAAACCATTAAATGTTTACATCAAGCAAGGGTTAAGTAATTATTTTGAGGATAATTATTAACATTGTTCAATTTATTTTTATTGGTTGCGTAAATTTATTACGTTTCGCGATAAAGTACGTTTAGGCATACCCGGAACCACGTTAATTAATCTACGCTTCAACAAATGCTTATTTTTATTTTCAATGACCAAAGTTTATAAAATTTATCCATGGTTATATCATATGGGACGCCCCATATACAAGAAATAAGCAAGACACATATGAATACAGATTTAACAACTTTTAATATAAGTAACTACAAGTATACTTCACATTCTTTTATTTTTACCTACACTTACGGATTGTAAAATTACTAGTAGATACTTCCTATCAAATTCCATGGGATGATATCAACTATTTGTGACATATAAAACACATAAGGCATGTACATGGAAGAGTTAGTGAAGGCTTATAAGCATGACTAGGGGTTTTGACCACTAGTCACACCTTTTTGCCCATAGCCGGCCATCCCCCCCCCCCCCCATTTGAAAGTCTTTATGGTCTTGTTCACCACCTTTTTGACTAATCTATATCATATATACATGTATTCTAGTGAGAGATAGCATTCACTTTACATAACACTTAACAAAAAGTTCAATTTTCCTCCTTCTCTCCTATCAACCACGGCATCATACACCTAGTTACTTCATCCATACCTCATTCTAAGACCATGCAAGCATACACACATAATTCCTAAGATATACTAAGGTGTTTGCAAGCCTTGGTTAACCATTTACATGTATTGATGCAAAGAAAGTAAGATTAGGGTTTTCATCTCTTGCAAGGTTTGGTTTTTAATCTAAACAAGGGTTTAGATTCTATTTCTCATCATCATACATCATAAGAAAGGTCAACTAAAACCCTTTATGTTCTTACATTTATCATTATATGCATATGTTAGTTCTTTATAGCAAAAATCACCATTAGGACTTTTAAACATGTAAAAAGAGTTTTTACTTGTGATCATCATTTTGTACACTTTTACATATGTTATGATGTTAATGATATCATGTTAAAATAGATGTAAAAGTATTGTACCATGTTGATTTAGTGTAAAAATAAATATATACAAATTAGGGTTTTCAAGGTTACTTAATATGTTACAAGTAAAAGTATTGCAAATGACTTGTTAACCTTGTTCATGGACTTTTGTTTATGTGATATAAATACCAAAATAAGGTTATAATGGAAGTATAACTCTTGTACACACTTAGTCAATGTATAAAAAGTTCATATGTAAACTTGTTAAATTAGGCTTTCTTTAATAAGTTATGGTTTATAAGTGTTATTATGGACTTGTTAACTTGGACATTTGGACAATATATTGACTAATGGACATATTTATATGTAATACATATAATATACATGGTATAAAATACATGTGGTAATTTACAAAAGTAAAAAGTACATAAAACAAGCTTTATATAAAAGTATACATATTAAACATAAAGGGGCTGTTTGGATTTCGAATTTCTAACAGTAGGTTTGACATTTTATAAAAATAATACGTCTCATGACGATTCCAAAAAGGTAAGAAACTTGAAAAACAGATTAATAACGAAGAAGTTACGATAAAAACACGATTTACGTTAATACCTGTTTATAAAATAAACTTTATAAAAGCAAGTTATAAAATACTTCTAAAATAGAAAGTTTAGTATTTTTCACAGATTGTACATATTTTTAGGATTCCAAAATGATAAGAATCGTAATTTTTCAATTAATAATGAAAGAGTTATGAATTACGCGAGTTTACGACAATAAATACTTTTATAAAACTATTTTTATAAAAGTTACTATTCATGACAGAAACATATAATTTTGTAAACCCCATAAACAGATAGGACTTTCAATAACAAGAACGTGGACATAAGTAACGCAAGAAACGGACTTGAAACGCGAAAGATACGTTAGTTTTACTACAACGGAAATTATAAACGTTTTAACTTATTAAACACAATTTTACCACAACAATTAGATGGTGATTAGCTATATAGAATGATATATGGTAGAAGTTACCCAATGTGATTAGTACTTATACGACCTATATTGGATTAGGTTGCACTCGATCATTACCGTGACGCATTTTCTGTGATACACTTGATATTCGCTCACTCAAGGTGAGTTCATAGCCCCACGTTTTACATGATTTGTTTTATAAGTTTTTGGGGTGAGAAACATGCACTGTTTTATAATTGGACACAAGTGGATAAGTTTTATATTATGATTACGTGTTGCCTAAGTAGCGATAACCCTAGTTGAGCCCATTATCATGAACTGTCAGTTACTGGATTGTGAGCGCAAATGTTATGAATAGATCTATTGGGATTGACATCCCCGTTCGGGTGATTAGCTATCACTGGGCAAACGAACGTATACCATGTCGAACATAGGATGTTGCGGGTTAGAACATCATCACGGGAAATGTAGGCCATTTATATGGTATTTATTTATGTCGAGCTTCAGTGTCATGAGCTTAGGGCAACGTAATTACATTTATATGATGTCTGCATCTGTTGCATTATCATACACTTGGGAAATCTTATGGTCCTACAATATATGATTTATCAAACCTATGAATTCACCAACATTATTGTTGATGTTTTAAAGAAATTTTTTCAGGAGATCGGTAAGCATAAGGTGCCAAGGATACATTGGTGATTTTCTTTTGGGATGTCATGCTAAAGATATGGTTGCATTATGTTTTGGGAAACTCATGTGTTGTAAACTAGTATCTTTGTAATAATAACAATGAACAAGTTAAAGCTTCGGGCTATTTGTATCAAACATTTGTTAAATCCAATGCATCAGTTTTAAAATGACTTTTTGGTCGTTCTATATATATCTTGTGTTATTGATCTGAGAAGTAACACGCCCCGGACTCTTATTCTGCTGTGACCCAATTTGGGGGTGTTACATGCTTATAATAATTAGACAAACCTGCCCTAGCATCAACAATTCAAGTGTTAAATTAATGGTTGTGACCCCAAAGAACAAGAACAAAAGAGTTAGATTCACTGAGCCTGTCACATCCTCAGGAAACACAAACACAAAAACAACTTCTTCATCAAACCTAGTTTCTAACAAACCTATGTTGTCTTCTACAAGAGTAAAACCGTCTACTAGTGCTAGCGGATCACAGCCTTTAGGCAATACAAAGAAAGATAAGATTCAGCGAACATCAAGTAGTACTCAGAAGAATAAAGTAGAAGCCCACTCTAGGACAGTTAAATCTAGTTTGAAAAATAAGAATTGTTTTGTTGAACCTAAAGGAAATGTAAATGTGCAGCTTTCGAAGCTTAATGCGAATTCTGAACTTCTATGTGTTAAGTGTAATGGTTGCACGCTTTCTGATAATCATGATTTATGTATTCTTAATTATATCAATGATGTGAATGCTCGTACTAAATCTAAATCTGTTAAGAAAAATTCAAAGTGAAAAGTTTAGAAACCAACAGGATAAGTGTTCACAAATATTGGATACACTTGGAGACCTACCCTGGTCGGACCTTCACTATAATAGAAAATGTGTTCCCTTTAACTAGAATTACCATAACTGCTGAAGTGCCCCATAGGAAACCAACTACTCAAGAAAGTGTTACACCTAAGCTTGTTGTAACATTGGTTTACTCAAGAAAACCTAGGAAATCTAAAACTAATGTTCCCGTTAGCAAACCTAAGATTATTAAATCTATATCTACTAACAACAAGGAACCTAGTAAATCTTAGGGATCCATAGTTTTCGATGTTCCATCTTCCTCTCTTGATGAATGCAAGTCCTCCAAACTGTTCTCTGGTATTTGGAATCCGGCTGCTCCAAGCATATGACCGGAGATCGCTCTCAACTCACCAATTTCATTAATAAATTTTTGGGTACTGTAAAATTCAGAAATGATCATGGGGAAAAGATATTGGGATATGGTGATTATCAGATTGGGAATGTTATGATCTCAAGGGTTTACTACGTAGAAGGACTTGGACACAACATATTCTCTGTTGGGCAATTTTGTGATTCGAACCTTGAAGTTGCTTTTCGTCAACACACCTGCTTCATTCGCAACCTATAAGGTAATGATCTATTGACTGGATCTTGAGGCAACAATCTGTATACTCTGTCTCTTGGAGATATGATGGCGTCCTCTCCTATATGTCTCTTGTCAAAGGCCTCAAAGACTAAATCATGGCTATGACATCATCGTCTGTCTTATCCGAACTTTGGTGCAATCAACCATTTAGCTAGACACGGTCTTGTTTGAGGTCTCCCTAAGCTAAAATTTAAAAAGGACCATCTGTGAAACACGTAATCGTAGGCTAATTAAAGTTGCCCGCACAATGTTGATTTATGCAAAAGCTCCATTATTTTTATGGGCAGAAGTAGTTGCTACCACATGTTATACCTAAAATCGTTCCATCATACGTCTTCGTCATGGCAAAACCCCATATGAGCTTTTACATGACAAACTTCCTAACTTATCATTTTTTTCACGTATTTGGTACACTTTGTTATCCGACAAACGATAGCGAGAACTTGGGCAAGTTACAACCGAAAGCTGATATTGGTATTTTCATTGGCTATGCACCCACACAGAAAGCATTTCGAATTTACAACAGACGTACCAGACGAATCATCAAAACGATTCATGTAGATTTTGATAAGCTGACAGCGATGGCTTCTGAACACAGCAATGCAGGACCCGCACTTCATGAAATAACTCCTGCAACAATCATTTCAAGACTTGTGCCAAACCCTTCTCCTTCAACACTGTTTATACCACCTTCAATAACTGATTAGGATATTTTGTTTCAACCATTATTTGATGAATTATTCAACCCTCCATCAAGTGTTGATCACCCAGCCCCTGAAGTCATTGCTCCAATTGCTAAAGTAGTAGCTCCAAAATCTAATGTATCAACCGATTCACCTTTCTCAACAATTGTTGACCAAGATGCACCATCACCTAGTAACTCACAAACAACACCCGAAACTCAATTTCCTATCATTTCTAACGATGTTGAAGTAGAAAATTATGACTTAGATGTTGCACACATAAATAACGATACATTCTTTGGCATTCCAATTCCAGAAAATGTTTCTAAAGCATCTTCTTCTTTGAACGTTATTCCCACCATTATACACACTACTGCTCCTAACTCTGAACACGTTACCAAATGGACCAAGGATCATCCTTTAAACAACATCATCAGTGAACTTGAAAGACCTATTTCCATAAGACTCCAACTCCATGAACAAGCCTTATTGTATTACTATGATGCCTTTCTCACATCAGTTGAACCAAATAACTATAAAGACGCATTAACTCAAGTATGTTAGATTGAAGCAATGCAAGAGGAGCTGAATGAATTTGAATGTCTTAAAGTCTAAGAACTCGTTCCTCATTCAGATAAAGTATTGGTCATTACTTTAAAATGGATCTACAAGGTGAAATTTGATGAATTAGGAGGAATTCTAAAAAAACAAGGCTCGTTTGGTTGCTCGTGGTTACCGTCAAGAAGAGATAATTGATTTTGAGGAATCTTTTACTCAAGTGGCTAGACTTGATGCTATTCGAATTTTACTCGCATATGCTGCTCACATGAATATGATCGTCTACTAAATAGATGTTAAGACGACATTCTTGAACGGCATTCTGCGTTAAGAAGTTTATGTCAGCCAACCAGGCGGGTTTATGGATCAAGACAATCTAAATCATGTGTACAAGCTTAAGAAGGCTCTCTATGGGTTGAAACAAGCTCCTCGCGCGTGGTACAATCTATTGTCAAAGTTTCTACTCTCTCATGAATTCTCTAAAGGAACCGTGGATCCCACATTATTCATCAGAAGCCAAGGCAAAGATATTCTCCTGGTACAAATCTATGTTGATGATATAATCTTTACGTCTACTACACCTGAACTATGTGACCAATTTTCAAAAATAATGTGTTCAAAATTTAAGATGTCGATGATGGGTAAAATATCATTATTTTCTAAGACTTTAGATTTCACAAAGTCCTAGAGGCATCTTTATAAACTAGTCTAAATATGCTCTAGAATCATTGAAAAAATATGGTAGGGAATCTAGTGACCTTGTGGATACTCCTATGGTAGAGAAATCCAAACTGGATGAAGATACTCAAGGGAAAGCCGTTGACCCTACACACTATCGTTGAATGGTGGGCACCCTTATGTATCTCACAGCCAGTAGACTGGACCTTACATTTGTTGTATGCATGTGTGCCCGGTATCAGGCAAAGCCTACCGAAAAGCATTTACGTGCTATATAAAGAATCTTTAAATACATAAGAGGAATCGTTAATAGGGGACTCTGGTATCCAAAGGATTCTTCTATTGCTCTAACAGCTTATACAGACGCTGATCATGCGGGTTGCCAAGATACTAGACAAAGTACATTTGGATGTATGCAATTATTAGGAGACAAACTTGTTAGTTGGTCATCAAAAAGACAAAAAAGCATTGCGATATCCAGTACGGAAGCTGAATATATTGCCTTGTCTGGCTGTTGTGCTCAAGTCCTTTGGATGAGATCATAACTTACCACCTATGGCCTTGGATTCAATAAAACTCCAATGTACTGTGTTAACAAAAGCGCTATTTCCTTATGCTGTAATAATGTTCAGCATTCTCGATCAAAACATATTGACATCAGATTCCACTTCATAAAAGAGCAGGTTGAGAACGGAGTAGTAGAGCTTTACTTTGTCAATACGGAGTATCAGCTAGCGGATATCTTCACTAATGCTCTTGGCAGAGAAAGAATTGAGTTTCTTATCAACAAGCTGGGAATGCGAAGTTTTACGCCAGAGACTCTGAAACAATTGGCAGATGAGGCTGAAGAATAATGGTGGCACCTATTCAAATATCATGTATAATATGTAAATATATTAAAAACCAGAAAAACCAAAAAGATTTTTATTTATTTATTTTTTATTTTCAAAACATTTATAAAAACAAAATACAAAAATATAAAATCTTTAAAACCAAAGAAAAAAATTAAAAAATGAGAAAAATATAAAAAGAAGTAATAATGGCATGTCTTCTGAAAATCGATAACATTTACGGTCTTATAAATGTCATTTAATAATGATACGAGGCTGTAAATGAAGCTCGAGCAGAAGTTCAAAAGTTTTTAAAACATGCCAAATGGCTTGCTATTATTTCAGATAGCAACCTGTTCATCATCTTGAAGGCAAGTATTTCAAAAAGAAAACTTGACCTCAAAACGGGAATTTATTCCCGGGCATGGTATACTTTATGACCATGCAAAGGATTGTGTTTACTTTGAACACAACCCGTGCTTTCTATATTACCATTAGTGTACGTGTCAGT
>BQNB010155609.1:0-15375 GCA_026074375.1 Tanacetum coccineum
CATCAAAACACATTGCGTTCTCATTTTCATAAAACAACAAGTATCCCCTCGCGGGTTTTAAAATATTTGAAACACTTAAAAGCGACGTTATAAACTCACCTTGATCGAAGCCGAAGATTAAATAACTGAAACAATCACGAACTACTCGACGACGAGCTCAACCGCGACTTGTAATTTATGTCGTTCAATTATTATATCGCAAGATACGATCGGATAGTGCGCGCATCACAACTATCAAAATAGTATAAGTATACATATACATGTGATGAAAAATCCACTTGCGCGTCCTAGACTCCTAAACTTCATGTAATTGAGTTATGATCATTCTTTCATTTATATTATATGTCACTTAATCGAAAACTTTCTATTTTTGGGAAGTTACTATTTTCGGAAAGTTACTATTTTTAGTAGGTCTCGTCTTCTGATTATATTTATAATAATATTTATTTATCTCATCGCACATTCGACGCTCAATTTGGTTATCGTTTACGCGTATTGGTGTTATATCCGAATATTTCCAAAGTTAGTATTTTTAGTATTTTCTTCGCTCGTAATAATCGTTAGTCTAAAATATTATACTCGTATAATAATAGCGTTTATTGTTTTATAATATTCGACAAGTCTTATATCAACCCGTTGACTTTCAAAAGTAAACGTTGGACTTTACTTTTACTTTGGCTTTATGTATATATACGATTAAATCTGACCCGCTCTAAACGACCCGTTATATCATAGTTTCACGACTCGGGCCCAGAAGAGATTTTATGCAAAACGGCATTCCGGACAACTTTTTAGTTTTAGCCGAGACCTGAAACTAGATAGAAAATGACCAAAATGCCCCTGCAAGTTTCTGCTGGAACTAAGACATTTTTAATAAAAACGCAGACTTTGACCTTAAGTTTTGACCTGTTATTACTCATTTTAAAAACTAGCGAGCTTCGCGACAAAGTAAAACATCATTCCGAGCAACTTTCGTGTTTCGCCGGAAGGCCGAAACGGACTCAAAAGTGCTCAAAACGGTCGTCGAAAAATCTGGTCAGATTCTATTCAAGCTAATATAGCTGTTAGAAATATTTATAAGTTTTCAAACTTGTTTTTGCCGTAACTTCTTCGTTTTTAGGAGTTACGAGACCCACTTAATATCAAAACGATCGTAAAAATATACTCTACATTATTTTCCAAACGAAAATATGTTTTAATAAATTTTCGAATCTCGTTTTCCGTGCCAAACCTACTGCTCGAATTTATCATTTTCAAAACTTATCGAAACTTTATTTTCACCTCACAACGACATCAAAATACGCCTAGCTAACCTATCTCCGTCGACTAATCAACCCATTCGCAATCTATTCTAACCAACGCAAGTGTCGGACCTCATCACATATAATATACGAAATCAAATTAAGAACGAAACAATGAAATAAACATAACTAGGATACTTACAACAACACACAAAGTGTTGGTTTCGGCCTCCTTGTGGTCTCGGACTCTCGGACATAAACACGAACACAAACCCAAACCATTTCCAAGCTAACCCACTTGATCATATCACTAATCTAACCCTTTTAAACACCTCTTTAAACCGAAATCATACGAATTAAGCCGAAAACATATTTTCTCCAAAACTTATTGCATGTGAGATTTTATTATATGGAAACGTAGGCCTCGACACAAGGATTAATATTTTGTAACTTGATTGTTATGCATGTCGGTTTTGTAGCGGCGATGGTGGCCTTTATGGTGGTGGTGGCGGATGGTAACAAAGAGAGGAGATGGAATGAGATAAAAGTTTTATGTGTGTGTTTTATTATAAGAAAAATGGAAGTATAATTTGTATATATACTTGCACATCTTTTGATTTTTGGCAACAATAGTACCTCCATCCTCTATTTCTTTCAAAACAAATACATAAGGGTGTTTGTTTCGTCTAACTTAATCGACCACAACATTTCACATATCACTTTTGTAAATATTTTTATTTTGTCGCGTTTTATTTTAGTTTCTAACATTTAATAAAATGTGTACATTTTAAAACACAAGTCCGGCTCAAGACAAGGAACAAAAATGACGAAGTCCGACAAAATATAAATTTAGCAAAATAAATAAGTCAGGGCGCGTCATAATATTTATGAGGCCCAAAACGCTTAACTGTCGCGCAGTCGAACGTTGACTCACGAAACGTCAAAAATAAAATTTTCTAAATTTCGTTCGTAATAAAATACAAAAATAACTATTCATGACAAATAAAATTTTAAATGTCGACGTTCATTCACATGAACTTATAAAATAATAATTATGACGTCGAATTCGCGATCGTCATACGCGTCGTAAAATTCGGGTTGTTACAAATACATGTACTGGTGAGACGATGAATATAAAAAAGACTAGTCAAATTCCTAAAGGATTTTCGGTTGCCTAGAAGATGGGATCTAAACCTAAAGAAGTTTATCATCCTGTTTCTAAAAAGACTACTGTCAACACTAGCGCTAATAAGAAGAAAAATATGGATCCACCTAAAGAGGTAACAAATCCTTTTGAGGTGCTAACATCGGTCGAAAATGATGAGGAGTTGGGTACAAATGGGAGTGCTTCAAATTTGGCCAGCAAAGCGACCTACTCTAGTGGATCTTCGTTCTGGAATGTGGAGTCGAGTAATCCAAGTACTACTCCTATTATTGAAAAACTTAATAAGATGGAAAATTTGATTATTGATGGGAAAGCTATTTTGGTGGATAATGAATCAAAATCTTTGAGAAAAGTTGACGAAGATAGTGAGGATGAGGTTGCTTTAGATGATAATGAAATAGCTAGTTTCTTGGCTAAAAAGGATGGCTATGGTACACAAAGTTTGCTTGAGCAATGGAAGTATTCTCACGAGCTTGATGACTACGAATACGACCCATACGATGATGATATGTATGAAGGTCAGGAATGTCCTGAAATGCTTCAAGCTTTTTGTAAAAATTTGGATATTAAAGTTAGGGGTCTTAAGACGAAATAGTTTTCTTTTATTATTATTTCTTTTTAGGTCTCATCTAGTTGTGTCCCTTCCTTAAAAGAAGTTGTTTGCCTATGTAACAGGCGAAGATGTGGAACTCACTCTATTCCTTTGTACTTAACTGTTTTTTGGCGTAATAAAATTTACCAGGGAAACCCTTTACCCAAAAAAAATAATCTTGGGTAAGAGTTGTGATGATAATCTTCATTATGAGAGCTTTGAATGATTATAACTAGAGAAGCATCTGTTAGATAGTGGGTAAGAGTTGTGATGATTATCTCGGATATTCTACAAGAATAGTTTAAGATCTGTCTTCGAATGAAGAATTTTGACCTTTTAGACGTCTACATATCATGAAATCATTATTAGGATAATTTAAGAGATCACTTATTTTCTAGAGAACTAAGAAAAACAAAGATGAAATGTTTAGTTTTCCAATGTTATAATGAGAACAAATATATATGTTATAAAACAAATATTTTGACAGTTATAGTCGGTTAAAGCGGTTCAACAACAAAAAAATACAATTGTACACCAAGAGTCGTGTTGGTTTTGTTTTGGCGGGAAAAACAATTCACCAACTGTTCACCAATAGTCACAACTTCCCCTTGGACATGCCGCTGGACCAAGCAAGTTGGCATGACCCTCGCATATTTCTCTTGGTCGAAAGCATATTAGCTCAAATGAGTGTATATACTTCACACTTCTCTAACTCGTATCCGAGCTTAATATGAAATTATTGGTCTCTAGAACAATAATCCAAAATAGTTGATATGATGACAATAAAATCACCAACATCATATGTATATGATAAAAGCTTATGACTACTTTCCATCAATGAGAACGAGTTATTATATAAGAAATACAAAATAACCAATACCTAGCGTAAAATACTAGCATTGTTTCACATAAATAGAATCCATCAATAAATAATACGAGCATGCCACCAAAACAAAGGTAATGGTTCCGGTGACAATTAATCCCATACCATAGATAAAGAAGACCAGTTGAAGAAACACTTTACGTCATTGTTAGTAATTAAGTATCTGAGCTACAAACAACATTAAAGGCATTAAGATCTGACAAAATCTCTCTGAATCTGAATACACCATCTATTAAGAAATAGACTTGAAAATAAATGAGAATTTCCTAAAAGTAAAAAAGCAAAAAGAAAATACAAAAAAGTCAAACAAGTACAAGAGTTATTGTTAAAAAGATGAATAGTTGAAATAACTATTCAAGAAAGTACTTTGGAAGAAAAGTTACATATAGAAGCAATATGGGTAAAGGGGTAAAGTGCCCCCCTAATAAATTGTATTAATCTCAAAAAAATGTTTAAGTACATAGGACGAGGGTGAAATCCCTCACCTCAACCGAATAAAAGACAAAACAAACGCACCAATTGTGCTTCAAACCTAAACAATAATAAGATACACATGTCAATCTCATGAACTAAACACAATGAAGGAAAATTACTTCCTACTTCCTAACACGACTACGAAGGTAGATATCAAATTGATCATAAAAAGTCTGTATCTGTTCAGGTAAATAATAAACCTGAGCCTCGTATCCATCATAGAAATCAAGATCATCTTAACAAAATCCTCTTCCACCTGTCGAAGACATATATCTAAAAGTCTCGTCATCAGGAAACTCAACTTCATCCTCGTCAGATTCTACCAATTGGTCCCCTGTTGATAAAATATAATGCCTAAAAACATTACTAATATTTTTTCACATCTTTACGTTTTGATAATCACAAAATATAAAAACGTTCAACGTAAAATTAAATGTAAACAAGTAATTAGTAGTAAATTCTCATTTCAACAAATACATCACTTAAAGGTATGAATAAATAAAATGCTTAATGGGATTTTTTGATCAAAGAAATTTTTATTCAACCTCACACTTTTATAAAATGTTGTAAACATTTTTAAAACATTACAAAATATTTTCTACAATTAAAAGAAATGTTTTATGCAAAATAAACATTTTGAAATTTAAATTTTCAGACCTAAAACGGCTAGAAAAGTTCCAGAAAATTTCCCCTACACAAAAGACAAACTGGGGAAGCCCTAGTCTTGGCCGGCCCCCTTAAAATTAAGGGGACCGCCCCTAGGTAGACGCTCCCCCAGTTTGTCCTATAAATACTGGACTTTTCCTCACAATTTTCTCACCTTTTCCACTCATTCTTTCTGCTCAAAATAGCCCACATATCCTCTCTAAAATCTTTTGATCATTTAAACATAAAGCTTTGTTTCCAAGTGATCCAAACTTAATTCCTCAAGTGTAAGAGAAGAAGACTTTCTATCATGTGAAGAAGTATTACACCTAGTGTGTATTGCAATCTTTGTTGCATCCATTATCACATATTTATAAATCAATTGTTTATTTGATATTTGTGTGTAGTAGATAGATCTTGGGGATCTTTGTAAGTATAGTTAAGTAGTGGTGATCTTACCAAGTAGGGTTAGATAGTTGTGATATAAGTAGAGTGGTGAAGTTAAGTTGTGAAGAAGTCGTGAAGTTGTGAAGAAGTCGTGAAGTTGTGAACAAGTCGTGAAGTTGTGTTGTGATATATTGGTTCTAGCTAAGATTAGAACTCGACATTTAGCTTTGTGTCGTAAATCGGTGTAAGCAACGTTGTGTACGGTTTTCTCCGCCATATGGGAGTTTGTTGACATAGTGAAGAAAACTCTCGAGTTGTCAAGATATTTAAGTATCTTTGTACGGGTTAAAAATATGTAGTGTGGTTTTTTTTTCTTATTTATTTTTTAGTCTTATATAATTTCTATTTTATTTAATAATGAATATATTTTTTTTATATAATGGGAAAAGAAGAAAAAGGTGGATCACAAAAGGGTGGTGTTATGAGGTGTTATGATTGCGGGAGGTTTTCGGTGTGTTGGTATTAAAATGTTAAAGCCAATGTGACGCTGATGTGTCGGTGTTACGGTGTTATGGTACCTTACCCTCCAAGTATATATAATAGAGCAGTACTCTCTTTGAAGTTTTATTATTAAAAGAAAAAATCTACACGTTTTCCAACGTGATTTTAATATATCAAACTTTATTTATCAAACATGAAACGTATATCTAACGATTCATTCGCAAAAAAATATGCCATTGGAAAGATCTTCGAATTGCGAACAAAACGAGCCCAATGTAGACATACGTTTTTATAAAAAATGTTAAAGTTTAATATATATTTTTTAAAAATAAAATTTTAAAACCGTACTATACGAAAATAGTCCTTAAGGTTAATAGTATGTTGCATAGTTAGTCATTACCGAATGACTATTTTCTTAAAAAAATTTAAAAAATAATTTACGAAAATAGTCCTTGGGGTTATCAGTCCTTTGTAAAGTTAGCCCTTAATGACTAACTTACTATACAGAAATAGTATTTGGGTTATCATTCTGTTACAAAGTTAATCATTAACGTAAAACTCTGCGTTTCGCTGTGGAGTACGGATAAAAAACCTCGTTAATTGTTAAAACCCATACATTGATTTAGCTATATAAAATATGGAACAAATATATAGTGTACAGAAATATAACATTACTATTCTCATTTTCATAAGAGTAAAAGTCAAGTACATATACAGGTGTTGCTTGAAATAAAACGGTAAATGCAAAAACAAGCTCAATTTCACTCTAAAAAAATGCTAAAATGCAATAGTACAATATTTTTGTTACGACCAAGGGAGTACTATTTAAAAGTAAATAAGGTTGTCTTAATTTAATTATCCACTATTAATAGTAGAAATGAGATTTTGACCGAGTTTACTATAATACTCTCATTTACCGTTATTATTACAAACTTAAAAAAATTTATTAATTAATTAGTTAGGGTCAGGGTTCCAAAAGGCCTTTCATGGCGTCGCTAAAGCATCGCAAAAACGCGAGGCGTGACCTTCACGCTATGCAATAGACCAATGCGTAGGCTTAAGGCGTGACGTGAGATGAGATGTGAAAAAACGTGATAAAGCGCGATAAGACATGATGCGTGGAGGTTTTTTTGAATTCAGTTTCGATAAAAATCATTTTTTTAATATAGAAATAAAAAAAGATTACATACAAAGATAGTTTCTTGACTTTATTCCTTATGTATGACATTATTTGTAAACTAAACATATTTGAAATATGATATAAATATATAAATTTATAAATAATTTCATATTTTGTGCCGCTTTAAATTACGCTTTAAAAAACGTCATGACTCGCCATGACTCCTAATGCTTGACCATGTCGCCGCGCGACACTTCAGGCTATTTATAACCTTGGTTCGAGTAGAGGGTGCGGATATAAAAGATAAACGGGAAACACTATTTCCCTAACGGGAAAAGATAAATTCTTCATGAAAATGAAATGTCTTGTTCTTTCGGGACTTGAGTCCCGCTCCATCAACAAAGTAGACCAAAAAGAGACAAAGTGCATTTAATGAGAGAATATGTTTTTAACGAGAGAGAAAGAGTTGTGGTGTGAGAGGAGATTTGTATTTTGTGGTATTTTTATATAATAAAAAGTAGAAAAAAATTAATGATAAAAAGAGAGAGAGTGTTGTAATAATTGAAAGAAAGGTAAAAGAAAATATAAAGCAAGTGTTTTTTGATGATGTGGAGTTGATGTGACGAGGTAAAACCCTCAACCACACCCGCCACCCTTAAAAGGTAAAAATTGTATTCTGAAAAAAAATACGAAAAAGAAAGCAATAATAATTATGTTTTTTTTTTAAACTGTCTTTTTTTTTTATGCAAAATTTTTTTGAGACGAGGAAAATACTATTTGACTTCATTTACCAACTGCTAGATGAGAAGACCATATATAACTATTTGGAAAAGTCAACGAACCATTCCAAATCCATCAAACCCTTTATTCTTATACTAGTTGGTTACCCGCGCATAGCGGCGGCAATAAAAAATTTACTAACTCAAGTTTTTACGTAATTTTCTACCCGCTTAGTAATTTCGTTTCACAAATGTATGTGTTCGTTGGGGTTTCCCGTGATCATGTTGGCAACAGGAAACTTAAGTGAAGAAAATCAGATTTTAAAACAAGGAGAATCTATAAAGGAAAACTCTCTGAAGGCTGGAAAAACTGCATGGCTGCCTTCAGACACTATCGTGGGGATGGTGACGAAGAAAGGAAGGCCTTCCAAAACGAGCTTAACTTGATTTCTAGCTTAAAGCATGATAACATAATTGCTTTTATTGGTTATTGTGATGAAGGCGTTAGAAATATGGTTATTGTTTATGAGTATCCTGTCAATGGTAGCCTTTATGATCATCTTAAGAATGACGATAAGAGAAATTCTCTGACATGGGCTCAACGGCTGAGTATTTGCTTAGGTGTAGCAAGAGGACTCAAATATCTCCACTCAGGTGTTAGTGAGCACGGAAGAATAATACATCTATCGGTCATGGAGTCAAAAATATTGTTAAACAACAACCTAAATGCTAGAATAAGTGGTTTTGATTTTTCAGCAACAATTTCAGTAGATCAGCCGGATCAACAGGTCTATAGACCTGTTACAGATATCCAGACTAACATGGACCCCGTTTATGTAGCAACCGGCTTGGTTAAGGCAGAATCTGATGTATTCTCATTCGGCGTGCTTTTGTTTAAGATGTTGACTAGCATGTATGCTTTAGATTTACCTGCAGAAAGTACACCAACTGATCTGATTGAGTTGGTCCAACACTACTATGATAGTGGACTAGACAAGTTTATTGATCCCGCTATAAAAGATCAAACTGGAGGCCGTTCTTTCCACATGTTTAATACAATTGCATTCAAATGTATCAGTTTGAACCTCAAGGATCGGCCTACTATGGCGACGATTGTCCAGACATTTGAGGAAATATTACATATCAATGTAAGTAGTCTTCATTTCATTTATAACTTTATTGAAAAATCATTAAATTATCATTAAAAATCATTTATAACTTTATTGGCTCCACTGAAGAATTGTTTTAGGTTTAGCCCTGCATTTTTTAAAGAAAAATGGGTAGTTTATATTCAAAGGAAACCAAGGAGTGCTCTCCCCACCCCTCTCCCCATCCACAACGAAGCCCACCAATTCAACTAGCTGGAAGAGTTTTTAATTCACTCTCGCAAGGAGCCTCCCGCCAACCTCCCCCCCATTAGCAACATGTACTGCAGTAAAGCATGTTTTTCAGGATTGGTGGAGGGGATTCGGCCGCAGTCTACAAAGGCGTCAACTATCTGAACTACTGGATAAACCACGAAACTGCATTCAATACGACTTGATCCCTCGTACGCGATAGACAAGGAAAGACGAGTTAGTAATGGCTTGAGTTGATTTTCAAGTTTCACCATGAAAACATCATCCCTTTCATTGGTTATTGTGATGAAGGAAATGAGATGATATTAGTTTATGAATATGCAAGGAATGGTAGCCTTGATTATCATCTCCAAAAAAAAAAAAAAAGACAACACCTAACATGGGTATTTTTTAAAAACGCCTCAACCCCGCCATTTGCTCCCCCTCAAGGGGCAGACTCCACAAAGGACTCGGCTACTTCACCACTCACGGCAGTCTCTTGGGGCGAGGACCTTACCTCCGTGCCTCGCCAGCTCACAGAGATGTACTCCCTTCGAGTCGGCCAAATTTTATTGGATGGCAATATGGAAGCTAAGATTTGTGATTTTGGATTGTCAAAATCAAAGCTTACAAGTAATCAGCAACATTCTAAACTCTACACGAATGCTGCAGGTACCAACTTTTACATCGTCCTTGTTTACCAATGGAATGTGGTGTCTCTACAAAGATGTCTGATGATGTATTCATTTGGTGTTGTACTTTTTGAAATGGTGAGTGGGATATTGGCTTATAAACGAATAAGCTTTGATGATGGTAAACCTCAACCTCTTATTCTCGCACCGCTCGCTCCGAGATAGTAGTACTACAATAAGGAGCTTGAAAAATTAGTTGACCCCGATATAAGAGATCAAGTTAAAGGCCGTTCTTTACATATACTTGCAGACATTGCGTATAGATGCCTTAGTTTCAGCACAAAGGAACGACCGTCGATGAGTAAGATCATCAAGAGTATTGAGAACGCATTGCACATTCAAGTGCTATATTTTAATAATGAGCTCAAAACTCAAATAATTCTCGTTTCTTCCTCGCCATTAGTTTTGGGACCAAATTATGATTGTGTACAATTTTGTTTGTCTAATCAAAATGGGTTGTTTATTATATTCACAGGACAGCGGAGATGCTTCTATCACTACAATACAAAGCCATCAATATCGAAGGCCGGAGGATCTTTTGATTCCACTGGAGGAGATCAAGGCCGCATGTGACTTTAGTATAACTTCTCGCATCGGTGATGGTGGATTTGCTACGGTCTACAAAGGACGACTCTCTGAACATTGGCACGACCATGAAGTTGCCATCAAACGCCATAGAAAGGCTTCTTACCAAGAAAAGAATGAGTTCCGTAACGAGCTTGAGTTGAATTGCAGATTCTTCCATCAAAATATCATCCATTTTGTTGGTTACTGTGATGAAGGCAATGAGATGATATTAGTTTATGAGTATGCTAACAATGGTAGCCTTGATTATCTTCTAGAAGACAAGAATAAGAGACGTTGCCTAACATGGGTGGAACGCCTCAAAATTTGCTTAGGGGCAGCAAAAGGACTGGACTACCTACATACAGGTCTTGGGGAAGACAACAAAGTTATACACAGAGATTTCAAGAGTGGAAACATATTACTGGATGACAATCTGGAAGCCAAGATTTGTGATTTTGGATTGTCAAAATTAAACTCCGCAGACAACGAGCATCAAAGTAAGGTTTATACAAATGCTGCGGGTACCAACTTTTACATGGATCCTCTTTACCACGAAAGCGGCATCCTCCGCACGGATTCAGATGTCTATTCTTTTGGTGTGGTGATGTTTGAGTTGTTAAGTGGGTTGGTGGCTTATAATCGAAGAAGAATTGGAGATGGTGAGCTACGGAGGCTGATAAATCTTGTGAGACGGTACTATGATTATGGAAAGGAATTGTTAATCGATCCCGAAATTAAAGATAAAATCGATAACAGTTCTTTCCAAACATTTATTGAAACAGCATATCAGTGCATTAGTTTTAACTCAAGAGAACGCCCTACAATGGAAATGGTCGCTGAAAAGATTGAGGAAGCATTGGAGTTTCAAGTAAGTCTTGATCAATCATATTACTTATATGGATTTCTAGTTTCTCCTTAATTTAAATGCTTCTTGTCATTAAAAGAAAAAAAAGGTTAATTACTTGAAAATATATTATACTTGTCACTTTTTGTTATTGTGTGTATCGATTTTTTTTTCTTATTGTGTGTATTGAACTTTTAAATTTGGACTTTTGTGTGTATTTTTGCCACTATTCAGCCATGTAAAATGACCATTTTACCCTTCGAAATTTGAAAAAAGTAAGGGTAAAATGGTCATAAATACACACAAAGGTCAAAATTTGAAAGTTCAATACACACAATAAAAAAAAAAAAAAGTTCGATGCACACAATAACAAAAAATGACAAGTATAATACATTTTCAAGTAATTAACAAAAAAAAAACTCTGTTACTCAATACGTATTTAGGTATGTTTTTAACTCATCATCTTGATTTACAACCCTGACAAGTTCCGCATTTTGTGTTTTTTAAGAAATTTTTGATAATTCGATAGTTTCTCATCTAGACGTACGCATATTGTTGATACATTGTCTTATTTGATGTTAATTTAAAATATTAACTATGTCATGTAATCTCGCGACTCATCGGGTTGTAGAGGTTTTGGATAAGGGTACTGTTGTAGCGAGTAACATACAAACCAGCGGTAACCGTTACCATGACCATTCTTTACCATTTAAAACCCGCAACCACAACACTCCCAAAGTTTCCATTCCAATTGGTCCATTGTTCAAAAAGTGCTATACGAGTACACTTGTCCAACGCTGTATAAGCCTAGTTTAGATGGTTCTTGGGCTGTCTTCCTAATGTAGTTAGTAACAAGCATGATTACCCGCGCGTTGCTGCGGGTCGTTAATTTTTTTCGCGTAGTTGCGAGGCATTATTATTTTTTATTTTTTTTATTTTGTGTGGTTTTATTTTTTCGGCCTCATGTTTAATAGTTTGTTTTTTTTCTTATATGGATTTATCTGTGGGGCTCATGTTTAAAGGTTTCTTTTTTTGGCTATACGAGTTTTTTTTAATATAATTTTATGGGAACATGGCGTTTTTTATTGTATTCTCTATGGGTTTATTTTTTCAGTCTCATGTTTAATAGTGCGGGTTAATTTTTGCGGTAAAATTTTATTTTTATTCTTTTCTATTTTTTATTTGTGTGGGTTTATTTTTTTGGTCTCATGTTTAATAGTTTGTTTTTTTATATATGGGCTTATGTGTTGGGTCTCATGTCGCGGGTATTTTTTTATCTTAATAAGTCAATATTTTTGTATTTTTTTTATTCTATTTTGTGCCGAGTTGTTTTTTTTACATTGCCTAAAAAAAAAAAAACCAAATGGGTTGGCCCAAATTGGGAGCCCAAAGGGCCGAGCACTGTAGTGTGTGGAACAAAACTACGTCGTTTTATTCTACGCGAGACATTATTATTTTTATTTTTTTTATTTTGTGCGGTTTTATTTTTTCGGCCTCATGTTTAATAGTTTGTTTTTTTTTTCTTATATGGGCTTATGTTTAAAGGTTTTTTTTTTTTGGCTATACGGGTTTTTTTTAATATAATTTTATGGGAACATAGGCTTTAAATGAGAATCGCGCGTTACTGCAGGGCGTTTTTTAATTGTATTTTGTGCGGGTTTATTTTTTCGGTCTCATGTTTAATTGTGCGGGTTAATTTTTGCGTTAAAATTTTATTTTTATCCTTTTCTAATTTTTATTTGTGCGGGTTTATTTTTTCGGTCTCATGTTTAATAGTTTGTTTTTTTTATATGGGCTTATGTGTTGGGCCTCATGTCGCGAGTATTTTTTTATCTGAATAAGTCAATATTTTTGTAGTTTTTTTTTCTATTTTATGCCGAGCGGTTTTTTTTACATTGCCTACAAAAAAAAAAAAAAAAAAAAAAAACCAAATGGGTTGGCCCAAAAATTTGGGAGCCCAAAGGGACAGCAGCACTGTAGTATGGGGAAAAAACTACGTGCGCGTTTTATTTAAGCGAGACAGTATTTTTTTATTTTGTGCAGGTTTTTATTTTTTCGGCCTATTCGTTTAATTGTTTTGTTTTTATTTTATAGGAACATGGGCTTATACTTTAAATGAGAATCGCGCGTTACTGCTGGGCGTTTTTTTTATTGTATTTGTGCGGGTTTATTTTTTCTGGTCTCTTGTTTAATATTTGGGGTTAATTTTTGCAGTTTTAAAATTTTATTTTCTATTCTTTCTATTTTTTATTTGTGAGGTTTATTTTTTCGGTCTCTTTGTTTAATAGTTTGTTTTTTATATGGGCTTATGTGTGGATCATGTCGCGTGTATTTTTTATTTAGTGCGGGTTAATTTTTGCCGGTTGAAATTTTTATTTTTTATTTCTTTTTATTTTTTTTTTGGTGAGGAGTTTATTTTTTCGGTCTATGTTTAATAGTTGTTTTTTTATATATGGGCTTATGTGTTGGGTTCCATGTGCGAGTATTTTTTCTATTGATTAGTCAATATTTTTGTAGTTTTTTTTTTTATTTTATGCCGGAGCGAGGTTTTTTTTACATTCATTAAAAAAAAAAAAAAAAAAAAAAAATTGCCAAATGGGCCGGCCCATTGGGTCGGGTACTGTAGCAACGCTGCCAAAAACGGCAGCGTTTTAACCCTATTATAGTATATAGAGTAATCACCAGATCGAAATTGTTGGTCCTTGTCGAGTCAGTCTGGTCCGATTCGTCAACTAGACCGATTCAACAAAACATATTGTCCGGTTGTGCATAAAACCGAACCAGACCAAACATAACTAAACTAATGCATCGCGGATCAGACCGAAATACATACAGTCTGATTTTTTAATTCAATCCGATTTACGGTCTATAATGATCGACCCTACTTGATTCTAATATAAATAGTACGTCTAAGACATGTTATCTATCAGTTGGTGGTAGATAAGTGAACTTCACAAAAATAAACACCATATTTTGCAATTTCAACAAAACAAAACACCACGCCTACGTAGATACGTACACATTTTAATATGAGTTATAAAGACTCATAAAACACCAATTGTATCTTTTATTATTTTGTTTATATTATAAAATTGTGAAACGAAAAGTGTGAAATAAAAACTATAAAGTTTAACAAGTCAAAAGTATTAAACAGACAAAAAATACATAACAAAAAACTAATTGTAAAAAATTGAAGGTTGTTGAAAATACAAAACATGTGACACATGAGGCTTTTATCACATAACACTTTCGGTAAGGGAGGTGATTTGCACACTCTCATATTTGATTGGGACACTCCAGAATGTGCATCAAACAGTTGTACGGTAAATATACACTGCTTAAATTGGTTGTACATTGAGTGTCCCAATCAAATCTATGAGTGTCCCAATCAAATCTATGAGTGTGTCAATCAATTCCCTTTCGGTAAAGAGACATCCTTTCAGATATAATCATCCCAAATTCCCAACACCAACCACTTCCGGTTGGTCACCGTCAAGGTCGTCTCATAGATTTCGATGGCCCGTGCCATCACCACAAAGAGGCCTTTAAACACAGATTTAAAATATACATGTATGAGTAATGTGTAAACTAATTAAACTGAAACCTCATGCTTTGTGTATATATAATAAAAGTATATAAAATTTTATTACTCTCGTCAAATGATGACATTATGCAATAACACCTTTTGCACTTCTCTAAATAGCGCCCTGATCACCGTACTCATGAGTTTGCCATGTATGTACCATTTTTGTAATAGTGTGAACTTTGAAGCAACCAGTTTTTCAAAACCAAGCAAAAAATGGGTGTTGACCACCTACGTTGGAACTGTCAGAATCCATTTAACGACAGAGTAGGAGGTTAGCTGATGGGCCATATAATAATCAGTAGGTTCAAATGAAGCTTTTGATGATTTAAGAGGGTTTAAAGGGTCAAAACGCATATTTGTGACTCCATTTAACGGGTCAAAGGATATGTGAGAGATTATCATCACGCGTCTATTGTTTGTCATAAACCTTCATATGGATCGACTAGTTTTAATGTCCGTGCACGTACGGAACTTATACATTATGTCTATTCATATGATTTCAATAATACTCTATAACATAACTTATAAAACAGAAAATAATGTCGAGTTAGAAAACAGGTAAATTAAAAGAAAAAAAATTACTAACTATCCTCAAGTTTATATAATATATAAAAGATTTAAT
>BQNB010155610.1:5139-15374 GCA_026074375.1 Tanacetum coccineum
CTTGTTTAGTGATAGATGCCACGTTATTTATGTGTAAATCCACTTGTGGATTCCTGCAACATATGTGTACAAAAATCCACTTGTGGATTCCTGCAAAATATGTGTACAAAAATCACATTGTAATCAAAAACGAAATTTCTAATAAACATATATGTCATAAATTCTATATTTTATCTCCCCAACAACATATTTGTAGCATGTGTCTATCATAATTTTCCCAAATATAAACTTATAAACCTATTCTCGATTCTCAATTCAAAACAAACATCATAAACAATAAAGAAATATGAATCTAACTTACATCGTAAAATCTTGACATAGGGAATGTGAATGTTGGGTTAATCCCAATCTGTTGGAAGATAAAAGCAGTTATGAAAGTAGTTATAAGTTAGTTAAAAACAGATATTTGGCAGTTACAAAGGAAAGGACACGCCTGTTGGTTCATTCGAACCATCACACCCTTTCATTCGTACCTCTTCGTTTTGTATAAATAAAACAAGATATGTAAACAATCATACTTGATGACAGATTAATAGAAACTAAGTTTATTTCATATTTTTGGTATATCGTGACTAGATAAAAATCCATATCAAGAACCTATAGAAAAGAATAAATTGATTACCTTGTAATTTGTCACCCACTCAAAATCAATATAAAATCATAGAAACACCAAAGTAACAGATCAAACAATGAAAGTATACAAAAGAATATATATTAAAATTTACATGACTCTAGCTAATGGATATGAGAGAGAGGAACCTGTGAAGAAGATGACGGAGAAACGTGAAAACTGATGAATTGGTTTCCTGCTAAATTATACAATCGATTATAAGTTTTTTTAGATAAGAAAAGAATGGGATGGTATATGTCCTAAATTAGTTTCAATTTGACAGCTATTTTGAGTTCCAACTTGTGACAGCAATTCATTCTCGTAATTAGTTTCCAGAGAAGAGAATTCCTTAAATTAGTTTGTAGAGAATAGAAGTGTACAAGAGAAGTTTCAACATTCAACATTGCCTTAAATAGATTTTTCAATGTTTCAATTTTTCAAGTTTTCAAGGTTTCAACAAAATCCCAAATCTCCTTTATAAGACTGACTGAATGTAATGGTAAGGTCGACATTCGGTCGGTCGTCCCATGTGGAAGCAACTAAGGCCGGTCGTCCTATTACCTCTCGGACCGAATAGGAACTACGTCCCCCCACCTTTGCAATTTGTTTGGGTCGTGTAGAAGGTACCGGTAAATGAATCCGTTTCCTATAAATAATTTATCATATATTTCAATAATACTCAACATCTTCCTTTCTATTTTCACACACATATAAACTTTTTTTCAAATACACACACTACAATCAATATGTCTCAAAATTAATTCCGAGTGGTTATTTTTCGATGTAATACTGATGATGAACGGAAAGTGATAGTTTATTCTTCGGGGTTTTTTTTATAGACGCTGCCTTTTGGTTATTCTATGCATCTACTCCTACAATCCATAATTACCATCGAAGCCTATAGCCTTGAGATCGTTTTTCGGTGCTCACTTTTATGACCGTCTAGCGAGTGCTAGCTTACTTTACTAAAAATACCATTTTACAACGCCTATTTATTTCGTAAACGATTTCGAATGAACCGATCGCTGTTCACCCGCATTGTTCGAGATTTATCTGCTAACTGCCCTTATTTTCAAGAAGGGTGTGATGTTGTTGGAAAAACTGTCATCTCTGCTTTAATGAAGTGTACCTCCGCGATTCGCCAACTAGCATAAGCTGCTGTTCCAGATGAATATTTACAAATCGGTGAAAAAACTTCTCGTGATTGTTTGATGCATTTCTGTAACGGGGTTATAGAGTTATATGGCGAGGAGTATTTGCGAAGGCCTACGCAAACTGGCGTCGAAAAACTCTACGCTTTTCACTGAAGAACAAACAGTGGGTTTCCTGGGTATGATTTGCAGCCAATAGAATGTACAAAATGGTCGTCGGGGCTCAATGTCCACAGCATTATCGGCTCCAATTCATGTGGGGCGATACGGAGTCAGAGCCATTCATTTTGTTAGAAGCGGTTGCCTCACAAGATTTATGGATTTGGCACGCCTTCTTTGGTGTTGCAGGTTCGAACAATGACGTTAACGGTTTTACGTCAATCCCCTGTTTTAAATGATCTTAAAGTAGGAAAAGCACCAGAGGTTCCATTCGTGGCTAACGACGTGACTTATAAATGGGGATATTATCTTACTGACGGGATATATCCAGAATGGGCTGTGCTTATGAAGTCTATTTCGCAGCCAGGGTCAAATATGTGAAGCGAATAAGATATAAGCATCAGTGAATGATAGCAGCAAGAATGATGTGGAACGAGCGTTTTGGCGTTGCTAAAGAAAAAAAACGGGCTATCGTAAAAGTACTCCTGCACGTCTAGGATTTGGTCTCCCTCCCCTACAAAAGACACGCATTTGATGTACACTTGCATCATATTACATAATATGATTCGCAAAGAAAAAGGAAAGGCAATCTCTCCCGACTTTTATCCGGAGGAACAACATCGTGAAGATGATCCCGTAAGATCGGCACAAGATAGGATATGAGTTTTAGGGAAAATACACAACGAATGAAACTCTTCTTAATCTTAAAGTCGTCCTTGTGGAACACATTTGGGCTTCGAACAAAATGACAAAACTAATTTACTGTATAATTTTTTATCCTTCCGTAACTTATTTGTTCGTCTTTTATTCCGCTGTATTTTTATTTCCGTATTTTAGTTTGTAATGTTTAATTATTAATGTAATGTTTTTTTAAAAAAAAAAAATTTTGTTCGGTCGCCTGTGCGGTCACCACTACGGGTGTTTGGTCACTGTGTGGTCTAGGAGAGAGAAAGCTGAGTTGGCGCTGACGTGACGGTGTCCTCTGCGGTCACCACTACGTTTAGCCTAAGGAGTATAGATAGTATCTAGTATCTACGACAACCCTAAAGTATAAATTTCCCAGCTCAACATGCCAAAAAAGATGACTTTTTTTTAAAAGTAAAAAACACATTTAACTTATATAGCCTTTACAAATGTAGTGTGTCAAACACTCAAACATGCATGTTACTAGTAATATATAAACTGGAAATTTTATTAAAGTATAGAATAATACTCCCTCCGTTCCTAAATAAGTGTCCACTATTGACTTTCGAAGTCATTATTCTTTAACTTTGACATCAAATTATTTTGATTGTGTTATATAATACTTGATGCAAAATATATGAATGGATTGAGTTTTATATCTATTTTCATTGGTATGATTTACATCAAGTATTATATAACACAAACAAAATAATTTAATGTCAAAGTTAAAGAATAATGACTTCGAAAGTCAACAGTGGACACTTATTTAAGGACGGAGGGAGTACTAAAATAACACATTACGAAGATTAAAAAACTAACTAAATGAAAAGTAAATGTTGAACGGATATCTAAGTATTATACAGTATACTTTATTTTTCTTGAAAACGGTTGTGAAGCAGATGTACGGTGAAAAGAAAAAAGAAAGTGATTTAAATTCTGGTAACATTATTGGAGTGTGGTGATCAAGGGATTATGTTCAATAATTTGAGATATCCGTTTTGTTAAATGTGTCATTTTTGGATTTGTCTTCTCACGTCTGAAAAAGATTTACTAACATTCAAAAAGCTAGATTTTGTTAAATTTATAAATGTTGATCCACATGTATTTATAGTTTTAATTTTAAAGAGTCGCTAGATGGCATAGTTGTGTAACTAGTTTAGGCTGCTTGTTCTTTAAGTGGAAAACGTTACTTATTTTCCTAACAGCTATAACGGTTTTCGCGTCTTTGGTAAATGTCTGGGTAAAAAAAATATTACTGTATTTCTTAAAATAGGATTGATTGGTTTTTAAGTAAGTACATTACTCACCTAGTATAATTTTTCATACATGCTCTATCTATACTATATTATAAAGCATTTAGCATCTTATATTGAAAAGAGTAGAAATTGAAAGTTGAAAGTATTTAAGGAAACTTCGTAGTATGCCATTTCAAATCGTTAGGCTGGACAGAGTGGTGGTGGTAAACCCACCTGACACGTCAGCGCCACATCAGCTTTCTCTCTCCAAATAAAACTCACCTTACAACTCTAAATCTCACCTCTTCAACCGTTAATAAGAACTCACTTACAAACCTAAAACTACTTACTCACCATTTTTTATTTAAATACGTTTATTCATAAACTAAAAACGTAAATATTAACGTAAACGTAAACATACGAAATTAATAAAACGTTACTAAATTAAAAACTTTTTATTCATAAATTAATTAACGATTAAAGACTTCAGAATTATAAAAGACATTAAAATAAGATTAAACTAAGCATTACCGAGGACAATCGTGTTCAATTAATTTCGTGTCCGAATGTATTTGATGTGCTTGTGCTGATCTGATCCAACGCATAACGTGTTGCACTTGTTCCTCGTTTCGTAACGGGTCGTCCGGTTGATGCATTTCCTCTGGAACCATTTGGGAGATATCGCATCTTTTTTGTATTTTCGAATCATATTATGTAATATGATGCATGTGTACATCATATTAATAATCCTCTCTTTTTTGAGCGCTAGTGTAGGATTGGCTAGTATGGCCCATTTCTTTTTCAGAACACCAAACGCTTGTTTCTATTTATTCGTTCGACACTTTCTTGTCAGATTCTGCTTTTTTTTTTTTTTGCTATACAAAAATTCGCTATGGTGGTCTTTCATCAGTAGGTTCTGGGATCGTCTTAACGAGTGGCGCCAATTCTGGGTAAATCCCGTCAACAAGATAGTATCCACTTGGATAAGTGATAAGGATTCGTAAGAAAAAGGATAACCTAGGACTAAAACCTAGCGGCGATGAGCACTTGGCCACCAAGGTTGATCGGATCGTTCGCGCGCGCTTCCGGCCCAACCGATTGTAAGACCAAAGAAAACGCAGAAACAGTTTAATAGTAACACTTCAATTATGCAATTCTTAACCAACCAACCGAGGAGTTAAATAGGGAAAAAAATAAACTAAATCCCTAAACTTAAGGATAAGAAAAACAATTTAAAAGGAAACAAATTCATAACAAAATAGACTTGCTAAATAAATTCTCTTTGGACTTCGGTTGGTTGGGATCTTGTTGCCAAATTTAGCCCTTAGCACTTAAACCCATCGGTAACCCGTTCCCGTCGATGGCCTTCCTTCCACGGGCCTGTGTTATGATGCTGATCAGGTATATCCCCCCCCCTAAAAAAGGATCGTCCCGAAGATCACCAACCAAAAACTTGTCATCTGTGTACGGAGGAGATCAGTCAACATTAAAAGTAGCAGACAACTGACACTCCAAAGTACAAGGGCAAATCGTTCTCTATACGGCATTATCATTGGATACGTCTGCAAAAACACGAATATGGGGCCCATCCGCGCGATCCTGCAACTTCCCATAGCGTCCCGAGGGAAATCGCTCCTTGCGTAGAAATATCCAAACTAAGTCACCTTCCTCAAACACAACGCGTTTTCGATGTTTGTTTGCACGCGTCTGATATTGCAAATTATGTTTCATGATTTGGTCCCGAACTTGTTCATGTAAGAGTTTGATTTGATCCGCCCGAGCCTCCCCGTCGGCACTATAGGAATCAGCAATTGGCAATGGAACTAGATCCAATGGTGTTCGTGAATAGGGTTTGCGACATAACCACCAAAAGGGGCTTCGTCCAGTTGATATCTGGTGTTGGGTTACGATCGGTTGTACGCAAATTCAGCCTGAGGAAGGGCGAGGTCCCACTGTTTCTTATTATCACCAACTAAACAACGAAGTAAATTACCAAGGCTCCGGTTTGTAACCTCGGTTTGGCCATCCGTCTGTGGGTGGTGAGAGGAACTGAATTGCAACTTGGCGCCTAAGTGCCTCCACAGAGTACGCCAAAAATGGCTAACGAACTTAACATCCCGATCCGAAGTGATTGTTTTCGGGACCCCATGCAGTTTTACAATTTCAGCAAAGGATATATCGAGCCACCTGAGAGCTATCGTACGTCTTAGAACATAGGGACAAAATGCGCCTTTTTGAGTACCTGTGACATCCACACATAATGGAATCTTTCTTTCGTTGTGTCAAGGGTAAGCCGAGCACGAAATCAATTGAGACGTCCTCCCATGGTCTGTTCGGCGTTGGAAGCGGGGTATAGAGGCCTTGATTAGTGTGGTGAGTCTTGGCCAAACGACATATGCGACAACGGTTCAATACTTTAACGACATCCCGAACAAGTTTTGGCCAAAAGAAACGTTCGGAGACTAACCCAACAGTTTTGTCGCGCCCAAATGACCCGCTAAGCCCCCTTGATGTGTCTCAAGTATGATTGCTTCCCGTACGGATGAGAGTGGGACGCACAAGCGACGTCCTTTGAAAAGAAAGCCGTCTCGTCGAACAAAGTCACGAAACGCGGGGGCGGTCGCGCATTGTTCCCAACAATCCTTAAAATCTGGATCATCGGCATAGAGAGGTTGTATACTCTCGAAACCCGACACATGAACCGATGACGTGGTGGTTAACGCTGGTCGCCTGCTGAGGGCGTCAGCCACCGTATTTGCACTCCCCGCTTTGTGTCGAATGACAAAAGAAAAATCCTGAAGTGTCTCAACCCACTTAGCATGTCGTGGTTTTAATTTGGCTTGCCCCTGAATGAACTGTAATGCTTGATGGTCGGAATAGAGGATGAACTCATTCGGTAATAAGTAGTGACGCCAATATTCTAGACTTCGGACGATAGCATAGAATTCCTTATCGTACGTGCTATAGCGTTTGCGAGTGTCATTAAATTTCTCGCTAAAAAAAGAGATGGGTCGGTTTTGTTGGCTCAGAACGCCCCCAATCCCGAGTCCCGAAGCATCGCATTCCACATGTATGACATGCCTCAAAAATTGGACAAAGCTTAATACGGTGCTTCCGTAACTGCTTTTTTTAGATTGGCGTCGGCTCGTGTGATTATGAACTCCATTTGAACCTTGAATCTTTAAGCAATCCGGGATAGGTGCGACGATTGAACTAAAATATGAATAAAAACGGCGATTAGAAAGACGCTTAATCCATGGAAGCTTCGACATCATGCATACGACCTCGGTGTTGGCCAGGGAGTGATGCCTCCTCTTTGGTTGTGGTCCATGGAATACCCTTGTCCGGACACTAAGTCAACCCAAAGAAAGTTAACTTCCGTTGTCAAAAAGTGGCCTTCTTCTGTTAGCACAAAATAATTTCTGTTCCCGTAATATTAAAAAGATATCGCGTAGGTGCTGGAGATGCGATTCTAAACTTTTGCTAAACACCAAGATGTCGTCGAAATAAACGACGACACATTTGCCAATGAGGGACCTGAAGATATGGTTCATTAAACGCATGAACGTGCTAGGAGCTTTTGAAAGACCGAATGGCATAACCATCCATTCATAAAGGTCATTCGTAGCGTGTTTGAACGCGGTTTTCATTCTTTCCCCGGGTCCGTTAGTTCGTATATGATGATCAGCCGCTACGTATAAAATCTATCTTTGAAAAAATAGTAGCGCCATGGAGATGATCCAAAAGATCATCAAATCGCGGAATTGGAAAACGGTATTTTATGGTGATTTTGTTAACCGCGCGACTGTCAATACACATGCGAAACGTGCCATTAGGTTTAGGAACAAGTAATGCCGGGACGGCACACGGGCTCATGCTCTCACGGATTAAACCCTTTTCCAGTAGCTCGGTGACTTGTCGGTGTAACTCGTTATATTCTTTTCCGGGTTTCATGCGAATAAGCTGCTTTGTGAGGGATTTGTTGCACGGGTGTAATTAGTGAAGTGATGCAATGTTGTTTCTCCTCATGAGTGGTAATCCTGCAGGAATATCATCAGGAAAAATATCGAAGAATTCATTAAGTAATGGAATCACCTCAACTGGGACATCTTCAACTGGTGTGTTCTCTTCGACGATAACTAGACCGAGCACGGGACGCGGCGGTGATTGTCTTGTGAGGCCGACGAGATCGGCTTTTGTCACTGGTGCTATCTCTTGGTTTTTCGTCTCGAGGATTAAGAGGAGCCAATGTAACATGGAGACCGTCTTTTTTGAAGGAATATGTGTTTCGAAACCCATCATGCTTTGCCCTTCGGTCGTATAGCCATGGTCTTCCGAGTAACAAATGGCACGCGTCCATCGGGATGACTTCACACCATATCTCATCGGTGTATTTTGTACCGATCGAGAAGGTCACCAAGCACTTGTGTGTCACTTTGACTAGGTTACCCTTTTTTAACCACGTTAACTGATACGGTTCCGGGAGGTCTTGGGTGGGTAGCCCTAGCTTGTCGACCATGGTGGTGGCGACCATGTTTTCACAGCTGCCACCGTCAATAATGACTGTACACACCCGTCCCTTGGCGGTGCATTTAGTGCGGAAGATATTGTGTCGAAGCCACTTGGTGTCGTCCTCCGGATCAGCAACAAGTGTGTTCAACAGCCGTCGTGCAACAAGTGCTTCACCCTTGTCCGGGTAAAGGATCTCGGTTTCTTCTTCACCTTCGGTGTCAAACTGGGGTTCTGTGTCGTTGACGAAAGCAACAATTTGTTTGTTCGGGCAGTCACGCTTGATATGACCCAAGCCTTGACATTTAAAACAACGTAAGGGAGCTGAGTTGTCATTCGCTGTAGTAGGGGCTGTTGGGGTATCGGTCTTGACCGGTCCAGTTCTGTTGGAGATTTGTGGTTGAGTTGGGTTGCGGCTAGAAGGTTGGAACCGGGCAACGGTTTTGCCTCTTCGAGTGTTCTGTTGTTCGACCCGCAAGGCTAACCTGCACACATCCGAAAAAGAATAATATTGCATTAACGAAACGGAGTCGGCAATGTCTGGTCGGAGTATGCCTAGAAAGCGCGCAATAAGCTGTTCTTCGTCTTCGTCAGCCCCACAACGTAAACGCATTCGTTCAAATTCGGTGATAAGAGCTGTGACAGACAAAGTACCGTGGCTAAGGTTGTGGTATTCGATATATGCGTCCTGTTTGAAGGTGACTGGAAGAAACTTGGCACGCAAGAGTCGTTTCATCTTATCCCACTTTTGTTTTGTGTTAACCATATGCTATTACTAGGTCCTATCCGCTACGTACTCGTGGCTAAACTAGTTACCTAGGTATTTAAATCCCAACACTCTTTGGTACTATTATTTGAAATACGGGGAGTAACATAGAAATAGAAAACGTATCAATAGAGTTGAAAGATTTATATTCGACTCTGACACAGTGCTCACCCATGTGGCCATTATTTAACCATGCCCCATGCTCCTTGAATCGTACTAATTTGATTTAAATGAAACTTTTTTAACAAAACTCAGCGCTACGAAGCGCGGGTTTTTAAATCTTGTTCTATGACAACTAAACAAAATGGCAGTTTACCTTAAAAGATTTGATCAAGTGTGCCAATTTTAATCTCATTGCTTTTGTGGAACGACATGAGACTTTTTTAGGTAATACAAATCACATGATTAATACACAAATGATCAACATCAGAAATATAAAATAAGCACCAAACGCTAGCTATGTACTTATATGCATATTCATGTTAATTTGGGTAGTGATAAGGATTCGTAAGAAAAGGATAACCTAGGACTAAAACCTAGCGGCGATGAGCACTTGGCCAACCAAGTTGCTGGATCGTCGGGCGCTTCTCGGCCAACCGAGTAAGACAAAGAAAACGCAGAAACACGTTTAATAGAAAACTTCAATTATGCAATTCTTAACCAACCAACCAAGGAGTTTAAATAGGAAAACAAATAAACCTAAATCCCTAAACTTAAGGATAAAGAAACACAATTTAAAAAGGAAACAAATTCATAACAAAAATAGACTTGCAATAAATTCTCCTTTGACTTCGGTTGGATGGGATCTTGTTGCCAAATCTCGCCCTTAGCCACTTAACCCATCGGACCCGTTCCCGTCGATGGGCCTTCGTTCCACCGGGCCTGTGTTATGATGCTGATCGGTATCAATAAGTTACGCCGTTAGCCACAAAAGGAATCTCTGGTGCTCGTCCGGTTTTGAGATCGTTAAATAAAGGTGATTGATATAAAACGTTGATGTCATTGTTCGACCCAACAACACCGAAGAAAGCATGCGACGCAACAGCTTCAAGCAAAATGAAGGGATTCGAACCATGATCACGTCTAACGTATTGTCCTTTAAATGCGTACGGAAAACCAAA
>BQNB010155611.1:0-11677 GCA_026074375.1 Tanacetum coccineum
GTTTTCCGACGTGAATGAGGTGGTGTTTTTTATTATCCGGTGTGTGTTATTTGAGGAGAGAGAAAGTTAAAAATTAAATGAGGGGCGGGTTGTATAATTTGTGAATTATATATGATGTTAAGAATTGATATTAACCATTGGATTGAAATGAGATTAATGGCCAAGATCTTCTTTTTTGTTCTTTGATTGGTATGTGTTTTTCATGGATCTCATCTCTATCTATGTATTCTTGTTTTTCTTCCTACTACGAAGACGGTTACACCATAAAATTAAGGAATCACTTGCAATTTATTTTTTATGAAAATCAAACCTAAAGAAAATGAGACCACAAGCTAACCTATAATAATTCGTTTGATTCTTTTATTTTTTAACAATCATGGTTTTATGTCTCAATTTTTTTAATACTAAAATACTACATTACAATTGTTGAATCATATGTATCTAAATTTGAATGAATCATAGATCTTATAGGTTTTATATCGCCATGAAAGTGTGATATATAAAAATATTAATTTTGCTTTTGAATGTTGCTTATAGCTTTCGAATTTTTCTACATAAATTCATGTAAGTGTACCATGTTTATACTCTTATGGATAATTCATTATTGAATTATTATTGCTCAGTGAGTAATGATTCAAAAGAAAAAAATTAATATAATAGACTCAACTATTGATTCACTAATCCGAATATGATTCAAAATCAATAACTATCAATTTGTTTTAATGATTATGATTCACTAATTCAAATGTGAATCAATAATTTGGTTTTGATTTATATATCGGAGTATGATTCAAAATTAAGCACAAAGGAAAAAACCCACTGTATATATTGGCTGTGTTTGGATAGGGGCTTTTAGGGGCTTATGGGGGCTTGGGCTTTTAAAATAAGTCGGCTTATAAAATAAGGTTCATAAACTAAAGAATCGTATAATGACGTCGAAAAGTAGAAAAAAATTGCATCGCAAATACAAATAATATTATTATCTTTAGTTGTACTTTTGTTTCTTTGTCTTCCTAATCAATACAATATGGATCTAGTAAAAATAATGATTGATTCACTAGTCCATAAATAAAAAAATTTGTGACTGATTAAAAAAAGTAATAAATACTAACGTATGGAAAACAAATGAATGGTAGTTTACCAGTTACGAATTTTGAACCCTTGGAGTCTTTAATATTCATTTAAAACTTTGCTACGTCTAATGACTTATTTAACCTTATCGTTATTTTAAATGCATTATTAAATGATTCAATATTAATAAAATTGAATGGTTATGATTTCTTCTCGATCTTCTCAATCTCAAAACCTTCTCAATGGAACCAAAGCCTATAAGTACCTGCCTTTAATTCTGAGGACAAATTAACATGTTTTGACAGGCCGGCCACGCCACATCCTTCGAACAAGCTATGTATACTATTTTTACATTTTGTATGATTGAGATTTAGAAGACCAAAATGGTGCACATTGCTCAAACTGAACATATATCCTGATGCTCCGGTCAAGTAACGTATCTTTCGCACCTAATTTTGCATTTTCGCACCTAATTTTGCATTTTGATTATTTGACCTTGTTTTACAGATGATTTCGTTTTATTTTCTTGTTTTCTAGAAGGCAAAGAAAGAAAAATCTTCAACTTGTGATTAATTAATCTCATGTCTTTATTCAATAGTATAAATTAGCTTGAGGGCATCAAACGTGTGTAGCCTTACCTTATATTGTGTGAGATGCTTCGCAACTAAATGGTCTTAAGTTCAGGTAATGTCCAGAAGATTTTAGACATATTTGTTACAAATATATTATCACATAGTTAGTTGTCTTTAAAAAAGATGATTTAATGACATTTACATATTATGATAATGTTGTTACATGCATGCATGTCCAACTTGTTTTTCGAAACCATATAAAGGTTTTGTACCTTACCTTTTTTGAGTAAGTAATAGAATGTTGAATATGTATAGAATCATGCAACATATGTTACTTTCATTCCCCAGCTAATATTTTTATTTCACTGCCTTCTTTTTCATTTTAATGATTATAATTAACAAGATTAGTTGTTATTTAAGTTTTAATCTACATAATATTTCGTTTACTAATTTAAAATTGGAAAGGCCTGCTAATTATAATTTATGGACTCAACAATGTGGGATAATTTTGGTAAAGAATGGATCGAACCGACTTATTACAATCGAAAACAAGACTCAAATGCCTATATCTAGAGCACACTTACTTGTGTACGTTTTCCAAAATAGAAATAAATAAACACCCAAAAACTTATACAAATTACAAAAGAACTATCGAGTAACAAGTTTTACAAGAATAGATCAGCATGGGGGCATATCGGGAGGTGGTGGCAAAACTCTAGTGTTCGTGGTCTTCCCGTTCCTTACAATGAATACCATTCCCATTCCCCAACTCACATGACGTTCTAGATGACAATGCATGAACCATACACCTGAAAATCAATACAAAAAATTGAGTATTTAATTTTTAAGACTAGGGTTTTATGTAGTTTGTAAATGATTCATGGATATCAATCTAACATTGGACGGTTATATAAAAAAATTATACCTGGATTATCAGCTTTGAATCTAATGACAGTCCAACCATTTTGCGGAACAGCAATTGTTTGCATCAAAGGGGGATCAACCAAGTTATAATTCGCAACATCTCGACTTCTTTTAAAGTTACCAATCCCTGCTCCAACAACGTAAAAACTATGTCCATGAAGATGCATAGGATGATCTATTCCTGCCATCAAATTTGTTCCTTGGAATACAAGCTCCACTGTCTCATTATGTTTCAAACGTAGCACATCAGTCCCAGTCTCTGGAAACCGCCATGAAGGGTCTAAACCAGTTTGTTGCGTGTAATTGAATTCGAATGGGGGGTTATCTGGAAAGTCATCTCCGTATACACCATTGTTTACTCCTCGGTAATACGCTTGGAGAATTGACGTTGATGGCATGACAAACGTTATGTTGTTGATACTTGCTGCAAATCGGTTCCCATCTGCAAATGGCAAATTCTTTGTTAGAACTACATGCATTTGAATATCTAACACGTATTAAATAAAATGTTCAGCTCTTTAACCACTGACCTGGTCTTTCACATGTCCCGTTCACGGCACATGGTAATAGATTGATGGATAAAGTGAATAGGAGTGTCTTTTTAATCGTTAATGGAACATCGATGGGGTGTTCAGCACTAGCTAAAGAACGTAAGCTTGCAGTGAAGTTAAAAGAAGCGTTACTATCGTTAAAAGCAGGTAGAACAGGGAATATTGGCGGGGATGTGGCAATGTAGTTTCCGGTGTACTCAACGATGGCAGTGGTTGTTGTGTTGTCGAATGAACTACCCGATTGGGCGTTAAACAACTTAGATGCAATGTAGTAGTGGTTTCTAGGCTGGTTCGCTTCAAGAAGGATGTCGAGGGTTTGACCGGGGGATATGATGATGTAGGTGGATGTGAGTTGTTTGGTGTATGCTCTGTCAGCTCCAACGACGGTGAGTGAGTGATTGGCAACACCGAAGAAGGCAATGTTGTTCACGGCGGCATTGACCATTCGGAGCAAGTATGTTTTTCCTGATTCGACTTGAATTCTAGTAGTTCCTACAAACATAAATACACGACATGTTTATCATTTTTCGAACTTAGAGTTTGGTTTTGTAATCTTTGTATAAAAAGATATACAAACCTGCGGCTGAGCAGTTGTAAAGATCGCCAGGTTGGCCATTGATGGTAAGAGCATCGGAGTTGGCTGGATCTGCTCCGCTACTCATGAACTCTTCAAACACATTCTGTATATCATCGTTCCACCATTCACCTGCATTTTTTTTATTGAGGAGGTCGGAATTTGTTAGATGATAGGTTAAAAACCAAGCCTAATAGGTTTACAGTTATATATGTAAGCTTATTATTTAAATCATGTTTTATGACAAATAGATATATCTAGATGTTATAAAACGTGTTTGCACGTATAATAAACAAGTTATTTTAAAACCATCGTGGTCCGACAGAACATATTTGATCATTTTGAAGAATGCTTCAAACACCAATAACATATAGTAATCTTAATTTATTTCAAAATTATTACTATCATTATTCTTCTCATTAAAACCATACAAGTTATGTATGATGTCGTTGATGAATTATAAAAAAGTCATCAAAATAGTAGTCCTTTTATTTCACAAAACACGCCTTTATTTTAGTCCAATCATATAGTTTCTTCTTTAAAAACAATTCAAACTTTTGTTACAATTCAATTTAAATATGTTAGATGATTGCTCAAGAAATGAATAGAATGGTAAAAACCTATGATCATGGGGACTTCGGCATCAGGTTGACGAAAAGGGTAAGTAGTTCCAAGGCTAGGTAAAATGTAGATTAAGCCGTGTACGGTGGCTCGTGACCAGTCACTATGTGCATGCCACCACAACGTGCCTTCTTCGTCGGAGAGAAAGACCATCTGAGTGAAGTTACCCCCTGGTTTGATCGGACATTGTGTCACAAACTCGGGTCCGTCTGACCAAGGATACCTTGGCTGTTTCACTCCATGCCTTCAATCATAACATCATGACAACTAAATTTAGTATTTGAATTCTCTTATAATATTAGAACTTAGAAGAATAGAAAATTCAAGAAAATCATATATTTATATATACCAATGAATTGTGATATTGTGGTCGCCCCTATTGATTACATCAACAATGACGGTGTCTCCTCGACGAGCAGTGATGGTTGGCCCTGGGAATTGTCCATTAACCGTCAATAGTTGCTTGTTCGTGCAAAGCCTTGTGTGGTTCGTTTCTTGAACCTGAAACGGAGTTGAGTTTATTAATTAGCTAAAACTTATAACACAGGTTTGAAGCATACACTTATGTATATATATATATACTATATATATATTTCATAAGGGTTGAAATACTTGAATATAAAAGCTTACCACAAAAGTATATCGAAGTGTAGCGGCTTGTGCATGGAAAAAGGAAAGAATTAAAAGAAACCCTAGAGCTTGGAAGCTCATATTCATTTTTATCAATGGTGTTATCAAAAACCCTAGCTAGACTTTTGTTTGTGTTTTAATGATGATTTTTTCATGAATGAGGAGCATGTATATATACTAGTTTAAAGAGACAGAAATGCTTCTAACATTGTTGGCTGGTCATTAAATTTCTTGATGTATTCCGTTGACCCATGTGTGTCTTTTATGCATATGTGTATACCATTAGTGTTACCTAACATGGCCATCAACGACCTAGTCCTAAAAATAAAACTTAAAGAGCAAGTATGCCATTTTTACTTTTGAGTTATTTCTCATCCAGTATTTTGAATCGGTGTCATCTATCGTACCCATCTTCGACGATATAAAGTTTCTCTCCTTCTTTTGGTTGTCTACTAAAGGCAAAAAAGCATTCTGTAGTTGGATAGAGTGGTTCGATAATCCTTCTAACGCTCTATCTCTTATTGTATAATTAAACATTGTGTTTGCTAGCTTTTTGGTAGTTTTTTTTATGTATATCGGTGTTAAAAAATCTAACATACACGTCAACCCTTTCGTGTAACACGGATTTTATTAACACCTTACACTCTGCCAAGGAGCTAGAGGAAAAACCTTAAAACTCATTCATGCCAGCCGGTATTTAAATTGGAAATCTTGGAAAAACATAGATGAGTATTTGTTACTTATGTTTTATTTAGCACTAGCTCATCGAGAAGTTAAAAATATTTGTCACTTATGTCATTTCAGACATATTCACATTCTCAATGTGGTGATCAAACCATATAATGGGGTGTAATGACATGAACCTTATATTGGTGAGGATCGATGATGTTAAGGGAAGTCATAAACTTCTTATATGAACGAGCGAGGGCTAGAATTAGATTAGGAGTTTTACAGATGCATAGTTAGTTCCCCTTTGGCTTTTTAGGCGCGTTGTTGTTTCTCCTCATGTTAGTTTTTGCCTTTGCTTTTGCTTTAGGTTGAGAGCCCTTTGCTTTGTTGCTTTTCAAACATAGTTGCACCCGTAGGTCTTTTTTCTTTTTTTGCCTTGTTCGTGTTTTTGCTCGTCTACTCTCTATGCTTCTTTTGCTATCATCCGTTTTCGTATATGTATGCCCGATTTTCCTGTTTGTGCTTGATTTTTGTTGGCAATATTGTGCTTTTTTTTGCCATGTTACCATGTCTTGATTTTCTTTTGCTCGTATGCTCTCTATGCTTCGTTTTGCTTCATGGCTTTTGGTATAAGAATGCCTTTTCGTATATGCTTCCTTGGCTTTCTAATTCTTATGCATTTTTGTTTCATATGCTATATAATGCCTTGCATTGTATGCCTTTATGTCCCGTTTATTTTTTACTCTTTATGATGATATTTGTCTCTTGATTGGGTTTCGTTATTTATGTGTTCTATGTTCATATCTTCTCTTGTCATGTGTCATATGCTTTTTTATCTTCATCTACCATATATCCTTGCATTATAATGCTTTCTCGTATTTTTTAGCTCAATCTCTCTCTTCCATTCTTTTAGCTGAAAATCTACTTGAAAGCAGTCTTCTTACCTATGGTTTACTCGACGGTAAGGATATGATCAGTATACCCTACCTTTCTCATACCCTCTTCAAAAAGGATTGGGCATCGTTATTGTCGTTGTTGTTGATATATAATGCTCTAACTTTATGAAACTGATCATTGAATCTCTTGTTTGTTACTTAATACCAATCATTGTGAGTTAGGGTTTAAATCGTCTGGGTGCAAAGAGCTTTATTTCCGCTATTCTGACCTATGTGCCAAAGCCTTTTGAGGGCTCTGCCCATTCACAAGGACTCGATTCTATGTCCAAACATCACATGTTTTAAATTCGTTTTATGGCTTCTTTTGTAATCGATGCTTAGGGTTTGTGATCAATCTATTCATGGGACATTTTTGATATTAAATAATTCAGATTATTTCTACAACCAAGGCTGGTACTGATGGATCTAATCATCTATATTACTTTTGATCTGAATGCATTTATTTGTTTAAAGGTACTTTATTGTAAACCCTAATCGATCATTGGTCAGTTTAGGGCTTTCTTTTAGTATGGGGTTGTATGTGTGTGGTTGCTGGTCTTGTCTTAAGTTGGTGATTGTCTTGTTGGTTGTTTGTTATTCGTTTGAGTTGTGGGTATTGAGCGTGGTTTCTTAAGCCAAAATGGTAGTGTGGGGGGAGAGGTGTAAAGGAGAAGGATCTCAATAGGAATAGCATGGATACTACTCTAGGTATTGGTTTGAGTACGGAATCAGATGATACTATGAATGAGGATACGCCAATAGTTGTTGCATCTGTTGTTAAGGAGGTTGTCACACCATCTGTTGTTGACATGACAGTGGAGAAGGAAAAACTAAACTCTTTGAAAGATATTACTGGTCGGAATCTTTTTTACCATTATCTACGTTGGGAACTACTACGGCTGTAATGCCCCGGGAAAGTCTTCGTATGCTAATATAACTGGTAAACCAAGTGGGAAGAAAGTGAATGTTCATACTTTGTTTACACCCGGGGGTAATGAAATTGATGTAGCTGTTTCGATGGACTCTATTCATGCTATTAGTGAACGATTTGCTAATACTGCTTATGGTTTTTTCTTGGGAAAGAAGGTGGCATACCATGTTGTTGCTAACTATGTTAGCAACACTTGGGGGGTAAATATGGGTTTATTCGCTCAATGTTCAGCTCGTCTATTAGATTATTCTCCTTTCAATTTAGCTCTATGGATGGATTAGATGTTATGCTTGAGAATGGTTCATAGTTTATCCGGAATAACCCACTTATCCTGAAGAAATGGCATCCGGATGAGAACCTATTGAAGGAAGATGATAGTACTGTTCCAGTTTGGGTTAAACTCCATGGTGTACCTGCTACAGCTTTCAGGGATGGCTTGAGTACCATTGCTACTAAACTGGGTACTCCTCTAACGCTTGACTCTTATACATCTGATATGTGTATGCAATCTTGGGGTATGTCAAGCTATGCTAGAGTTATGATTGAGCTCCGAGCTTATGTGGAGTTGAAAGATAACATTGTCGTGGCTATGCTTAAAATTACTAGGGAGGGCCATTATACATGTAACGTCCGTGTGAGTATGAGTGGAAACCTCCTAGGTGTTCGTCTTGTAAGGTTTTTGAACATATTCATAAGGAATGTCCGAAGAATACATGTGTTGGTGAGAAGAAGACTGTGAAAAAGCCTAGTCAAACTTCTCGAGGTGTTCCGGTTGGTCCGAAAATGGATTTTAAACCTCAGAAAGAATATCGACCTGTTCTCAAAAAGTCTACTGCTAGTTCTAGTGGTAATAAGAAGAAACGTGTGGAACCTACTATTGAGGTTAGTAATTCAAATCCATTTGATGTTCTTAATTCGGTCGATAATGATGGGGAGTTTGGTACTAATTCTAGTAATACTCCTATTGGTAAGAAAATCGATAAAATAGAACGACAAATTTGTGAAGGTAAACTTAGGTTGTTGGATAATGACGGGAACCCGCTACTTCCTACGGGTATTGTGAAAAGTGTTAGTGAAGTGGAAGTGATTTTTGATGAAACTACTAACTTAAAGATTTTAACGAGTGGTAAAGATGGAAGTGATAAAGGTTATGGTACTAATAGCTTGTTGGAACAATTGAGGGATTCTTATCCGGATAATGATGATTATGACCCGTATGATGACGATATGTACGAGTATCATGATATGTCCGAGCACCTTCAGTTTATTTGTGATGATCTTGATATCACGGTCCGTAGCAGGAAAAAGAAATAGATTTTTTTATATGTGTTGTCAATTGTAATCTAGTCTTAGTAGTATCCTCATATGGAGTAGTTGTGCTTGTTATGTTCGCTTTTTGCTTATGTAACAGGCTGAGATGTGGGACTCACCTAAATCCTTTGTACTGAATCGTTTTTTTAGAGTAATATATTTACCGGAGAAACCCTTTAAAAAAAATTATAAAACTATATCATGCATGTATGCGTGTACTTTATAACAACTCATAGTTTTCATCATTAAAAGAATATTAGAAAGTCAATATACTTTTTTTAATATTGGCAAAGTTGGTACTATACCACTTTCTACAAATCAACATCGTGGGTAAACATTGATGCCTAAGAATATATTACTCCTTCCGTCCCATTTTTATTATCCACGTTTTTTTTTGGGATGTCTCAATTTAATTGTCCACTACTAAAAATAGATAGTGAAGTTTGATCAAGTTTACTATATTACCTTTGTTTGAAATTATTATTACAAACTTTAAAGAAAACTTTAATTAAATAGCTAAAGGTAAAACTGTCTTTCTGTCAAAAGTAAGAAAAAGAAAGCAGTAATAAATGTACTTTTCTTAAACTGTGTGTTTTTTGTCGGGGGACAATAATTTTAGGACGGAGGGAGTATGATTTTAGTAAGACTAATGCTGTACTAATTATTTGACCTACCTTAATTATTTATCTTAATACAAAACATGTCACTCGTTTGTTTTATACAAGGCAGCAGCCAGAAACAACAAATCATGAGAATATTCGTAGTTTAATTTACCCATGAATCTTTGAACTCATAATTTATCATTATAAGATCCATAAGCTTAATTAGTTGCATATCCATGAAACCAAAAACCAAACGATCGTCGTAAGAATAATTACCGGGACAATTTGCTGGTGTACTTTCATATTAGACTCTTGGTAGTACTTCAATTATATGACTGATGTACATATTTTTCGCCATTGTGACTACTGTTACAAGCATAGTCACTGATCACTTGTCGATTTTTAAATCTGAAATTATATATTAGCAGTATATTTAGCTGCAAACACCAAATATGTAGACCTTAAAGCCTTGGTTTCAGAGCTTTATACGCGGGTGTGCGAGGTTGGCTACCACACATGTCCTCGATCATATATTTTGGGGTCTCAAAATGTACATTCCGTTATATAATTGGGACCTCAAATTTCGCTTTCAACAATAATTGTTAACGTAATATAATTGTATGTTGTAGATATTTGTTAAATTTGAAGCTAGATTATTATAATACTATGTTTTTTGGTTTCAACAGCTAGTACAATACGGAGTATATCTTTAATCGTCATATTTAGTTATCACATATATAACCTTTTGCACAAGGTTTCCGCTAGCTTAGATACGGCACTGCTTGCTTTATTTCCACCTAATCATCTGTAAACAAGAACTTCTCAGAATTTTTCAGATGATGAAATGGAACCATCAAATAATCGTTGATTCCGGCATGTGATTGTTTCGACTGTTATATATTGTGAATATGACAATTCAACTGAAATGAATGAACATTCGTTTAATATTTCAAATATTTGAAGCCATCAACGGTGGCCGGATCATTTGGACGGTTTTTGAAAATTATATATATATCATGTAAACGGTTTTTGAACGGGTGATAAAGGTTCATGCAACGCGTTAATTAAGTTTCATCTCTAGTTGCCTAAAAGTTTTATTTTAAAACCTACGTACTTTTCTGTGATATAAGAATTCCCAATTGCATTAATCAACAAAATTAGTAGTTATCTTATAATTAAAGAATACTTTGTTTACTAGTTTCAAATGAGATTGTCTAACAGACGTACTTAACTTGTATCACCTTGCAACTAAAACGAAATAGAACAAGAACTACTATACTGTGAAGTTATCGACACTTTGAACCGGGCACTTTTAAGTTTTGTTTGAAGATCTCACAGTTGATATAAGTTAACATGAGAGAGGTAAATCGGACCGACACGTATAGTTTTGTTTTAGACATTGAGAAAGAAAAATATTAGTGATCAAACACATGCATATAGTTGCTTATTCGCTAATAAGTTAAGGACTATCAGGAGTATTTGTTTCGGCTTATATATGGACTTATAAGCTTATTTAATTTCGGCTTATATTTCATAAGCCCCATGCTTATTTTTCATAAGCCCCGTGCTTATTTTAAGACTTATGGGCTTATATAAGTTTATCATATCGTAATAAACTTATATAAATCTACAAGTCTCAAAATAAGCTGGAAAATTAAGGCTTATGAAATATAAGTCGAAATCAAATAAGCTCATAAGCACACATATAAGCCGAAACAAACACCCCCTTAATATGTTAAAAAAATTTAATGATGATGATCTGAATTATTAAATATATGAGCATTTTAGCCACCTGCATGTTGTAAATTTAAAAGACAATTTGAGTAGGTATGGAATTTGCATGGAAGAAAATCTTGGTTGGCAAGGACATGCTCATTGGTCGGTATATGAATTGGTATCTCTCTCTTAAACTTTTGGAATAATAAGTTTTCTTTTTCTTTTGAAAATTTTACGTTGGGTTATTTTTATTCTTAATAAATTTATGCAACGATACAAAGAGCATTAGGTGTCACGTGAGTTATCTGATAGTGTTATAGCAAAAAGTGTTGTCACCTCAGCTTTTTCTCTTATAAAATAATGGAAAAACGCTTTCCTCTCCTCCCTTATCTCTCCTGTGGTGATTTTTTTGAGAAAATACAACCGATTGTACCATCATTATTCTCCTCACAAATCATCATACGTGATATTCTAAGATCCTTAACAGGTCGATTTTAGCATCCATATTACGAATCTACATGATCGCTTCAGTTCTTTGGACCGATTAGGGTTTTTTTGGTATTAGGGTTT
>BQNB010155612.1:0-15374 GCA_026074375.1 Tanacetum coccineum
GATTGCGATCTAAGCGATGCGGAACGCAATGTACCACGTTTGGGTACAAGCGTTCTGAAAAGAAAAACAAAAGCGAGTCATTTATTTTTCCATTCTTTTTGTTTTATTTTATTTTATTAACAAAATTATTATTTTGTTGTATAAATTTTTGGATGAAATATTTTCGCTATACATGAAAACCTAAAAAAAATATGCAACAAAATAATGAAAGCACATCGCAACGAAGTGTGTATTAGTAGATAAATAGGCCTATGCCCGGTTTGTGGGTTTAGAGCATTAGGGTTTCACCATTATAAATGGTGTTCAGAACACTGTACCACAGTATTTCGTGACTTATTTTAAAAAAGAATGCTACATCCACAAAAGATATAAAAAAAATCCACACATACACTTGGCATGTAAATATGAGTGATGAGAATGATGAAAGAGAAAAATCATACAATATTATCGGTTAAACTCACATGCCATGTCATTGTGTAGATAATTTTTTGTAAACTTTTTGTAGATGTAGCATTTCTCTATTTTAAAATACACCCAAAACGTTATTTTTATAGCTTGTTTAATCTATAAAATATGTTATCTCACGCTCTTTTATAAGTTGTTTCAATAACAAAAACTAACAAAAATTTCTAACAGTGTAAAATCTAATAAAATAATGTTTCACATTTTGACCTTTACATGTCCAACTTTCTTTAGGGTTTTTTTAATATGTGTTTCAAAGGCACATGATAAGGGGAGACAGGAGCTGATGTGTCAGCTCCTGATTGGTCAGCAGGTAACATCCTTATCTCCTCAGGAGCTAATCAATCATTTGCTGACTAATCAGGAGCTGATACATCAGTTCTTGTCCCCTTCTTATCATGTGCCTAGGGCACATGTTAGAAAAACCCCTTTCTTTATACTGCTGGTATCATAATAAATTCAAGATATAAAACCTTTTTTAGTCTTAAATCAAATTTAAGAAAATTATTAATCAAGAAAATGGAAACGGTAACCTGGGAGCAAGTACTAATATCTGTAATTCAACACATAAACCATAAAACACAACACTAACTTATCTCTTTCAATGTCTTCTCATAGTAGCTTTCTTTAAGGTAGCTTATTTAGGTTGGGGTTAAGAGCTTATTTCATTTCTTCATTTCCAACTATTAAGGAATCAACTGATGAACATGAGATATGTGATGAATATCTTACATATAGATATCTCACAGAGAAAGAGTAACAGCAACTATTTCTTGATGAAAAGGCACTAAGAGAAACATTAGAAGAAGAAGCAATGGCTGAAAAAGAGTTGGAAGAGAGAATTAAGCAAGAACAATCTCATGATGAGTTATTTAGGTTGGAATTTAAGGTGAAATCTGATTGAGAATACGAATTAGATTAATTTAGCTATGTATCGTTTTTAATAATCTAAGAATTATTTTAATTATGTTGTTTTATTGTAATGTTTTTATGTTATTTGAGTAACTATGTAATGTTTTTTATTTTATTATGTAATGTTTTTATTATTAATAAAATTTTATATATTTTTTTTTAAATTAGAAAAAAAATGAAGGTCGCCTTATAGTGGCAAAAAGTCGCTTTTTAGGACGCTGGAGAGGAAAAGCTGATGTGGCAGGGGAAAATGTAGGTCGTTGCAGGTCATTGTAGTAGGTAGCCTAATGATGATAGCCAAAGACCTTTTAAGGTACTCTAAATGGTTAACCAAGTTTGAACTTTGAAGGCAATTGAAATGAAAAGGATGCAAATACTCTTGAGACCATCGATGTGAAGACGAACCAATGGAACCATGTTTAAAGTTAATTTATTGAAGGGCTCAGTTGCTTTTCGGGTACAAGACTTATAGCAACATGGCAGCGTGTATCTATTCCAAATCAGTTCTTACTCTTAGAAGCCACTAGCTAATCACTCGCCATGTCTTGGTTTTTGAAGACTTTAGATAGATATAAATGTGATTTTTTAGACTCACCTTGGATTTTTAGACTTTAGATAGACATATTTATATGCGTTTGGTAAGCAAAATTGTCGGAGTAGCAAGTTAGCAACAACTTTGGTTATAATGTGTACGTAAAAGTGAGTACAATAATATAAAGAAAAAACGACATTTTGATTATCTTTTTCAAATGAATATTAAATATTTATCAAACGATGCTAGCCACAGATTTGGATATATAAAATATATATATATTTTTGTAATAATTATTAAGTTTTCTCTCTCCTCGTTTTTCTCAAAACCTTTCTCAAATCTAAATTCAAATCCATATCCAATTCTTAATCTTAAACGCACTTATAAACCAAACGGGCCCTAAAATACACCCAAAACGTTATTTTTATAGCTTGTTTAATCTATAAAATATGTTATTTCACGCTCTTTTATAAGTTGTTTCAAATTTCAATAACAAAAACTAACAAAAATTTCTAACAGTGTAAAATCTAATAAAATAATGTTTCACATTTTGACCTTTACATGTCCAACTTTCTTTAGGGTTTTTTTAATATGTGTTTCAAAGGCACATGATAAGGGGAGACAGGAGCTGATGTGTCAGCTCCTGATTGGTCAGCAGGTAACATCCTTATCTCCTCAGGAGCTAATCAATCATTTGCTGACTAATCAGGAGCTGATACATCAGTTCTTGTCCCCTTCTTATCATGTGCCTAGGGCACATGTTAGAAAAACCCCTTTCTTTATACTGCTGGTATCATAATAAATTCAAGATATAAAACCTTTTTTAGTCTTAAATCAAATTTAAGAAAATTATTAATCAAGAAAATGGAAACGGTAACCTGGGAGCAAGTACTAATATCTGTAATTCAACACATAAACCATAAAACACAACACTAACTTATCTCTTTCAATGTCTTCTCATAGTAGCTTTCTTTAAGGTAGCTTATTTAGGTTGGGGTTAAGAGCTTATTTCATTTCTTCATTTCCAACTATTAAGGAATCAACTGATGAACATGAGATATGTGATGAATATCTTACATATAGATATCTCACTGAGAAAGAGTAACAGCAACTATTTCTTGATGAAGAGGCACTAAGAGAAACGTTAGAAGAAGAAGCAATGGCTGAAAAAGAGTTGGAAGAGAGAATTAAGCAAGAACAATCTCATGATGAGTTATTTAGGTTGGAATTTAAGGTGAAATCTGATTGAGAATACGAATTAGATTAATTTAGCTATGTATCGTTTTTAATAATCTAAGAATTATTTTAATTATGTTGTTTTATTGTAATGTTTTTATGTTATTTGAGTAACTATGTAATGTTTTTTATTTTATTATGTAATGTTTTTATTATTAATAAAATTTTATATATTTTTTTTAAATTAGAAAAAAAATGAAGGTCGCCTTATAGTGGCAAAAAGTCGCTTTTTAGGACGCTGGAGAGGAAAAGCTGATGTGGCAGGGGAAAATGTAGGTCGTTGCAGGTCATTGTAGTAGGTAGCCTAATGATGATAGCCAAAGACCTTTTAAGGTACTCTAAATGGTTAACCAAGTTTGAACTTTGAAGGCAATTGAAATGAAAAGGATGCAAATACTCTTGAGACCATCGATGTGAAGACGAACCAATGGAACCATGTTTAAAGTTAATTTATTGAAGGGCTCAGTTGCTTTTCGGGTACAAGACTTATAGCAACATGGCAGCGTGTATCTATTCCAAATCAGTTCTTACTCTTAGAAGCCACTAGCTAATCACTCGCCATGTCTTGGTTTTTGAAGACTTTAGATAGATATAAATGTGATTTTTTAGACTCACCTTGGATTTTTAGACTTTAGATAGACATATTTATATGCGTTTGGTAAGCAAAATTGTCGGAGTAGCAAGTTAGCAACAACTTTGGTTATAATGTGTACGTAAAAGTGAGTACAATAATATAAAGAAAAAACGACATTTTGATTATCTTTTTCAAATGAATATTAAATATTTATCAAAGATGCTAGCCAGATTTGGATATATAAAATATATATATATTTTTGTAATAATTATTAAGTTTTATCTCATTCCTCGTTTTCTCAAAACCTTTCTCAAATCTAAATTCAAATCCATATCCAATTCTTAATCTTAAACTCACTTATAAACCAAACGGGCCCTAAAATACACCCAAAACGTTATTTTTATAGCTTGTTTAATCTATAAAATATGTTATTTCACGCTCTTTTATAAGTTGTTTCAAAATTTCAATAACAAAACTAAAAAAATTTCTAACAGTGTAATAATCTTATAAAATAATGTTTCACATTTTGTACTTTAACATGTCTCAACTTTCTTTGGGTTTGTTTTATATGTGTTTTAAGGCACGATGATAAGGGAGACAGGAGTGATGTGTAAGCTCTGATTGGTCAGCAGGTATAACATCTTATTCCTCAGGAGCTATTTCAATATTTGCTTGATGTGACTAGATCTAGGAGCTGATTCATCAGTTCTTGTCCCCTTTCTTATCATGTGCTAGGGCACATGTTAGAATAACCCCTTTCTTTATACTGCTGGGTATCATTATAATATTCCAACGATATAAAACCTTTTTTACTATTAAATCAAATTTAAGAAAATTATTAATCAAGAAAATGGAAACGGTAACCTGGGAGCAAGTACTAATATCTGTAATTCAACATACCATAAAACACACACTAATTTTTTCTTTCAATGGTCTTCTCATAGGCTAGCCGATGTTTGGGTTAGAAGCATTATTTTATTTTAGCTTTTTTTTATAAGCTTTATTTTGCTTGGCTTATTAGGGGGTGTTTGTGGGGTTTGCTTATTTAGCCGTTAGAGTTTATTTCATTTTTGAAACAGCCAAGAATACGAATTAGATTAATTTAGCTATGTATCGTTTTTAATAATCTAAGAATTATTTTAATTATGTTGTTTTATTGTAATGTTTTTATGTTATTTGAGTAACTATGTAATGTTTTTTATTTTATTATGTAATGTTTTTATTATTAATAAAATGTAATATGTTTTTTTTTTAAATTAGAAAAAAAATGAAGGTCGCCTTATAGTGGCAAAAAGTCGCTTTTTAGGACGCTGGAGAGGAAAAGCTGATGTGGCAGGGGAAAATGTAGGTCGTTGCAGGTCATTGTAGTAGGTAGCCTAATGATGATAGCCAAAGACCTTTTAAGGTACTCTAAATGGTTAACCAAGTTTGAACTTTGAAGGCAATTGAAATGAAAAGGATGCAAATACTCTTGAGACCATCGATGTGAAGATGAACCAATGGAACCATGTTTAAAGTTAATTTATTGAAGGGCTCAGTTCCTTTTCGGGTACAAGACTTATAGCAACATGGCAGCGTGTATCTATTCCAAATCAGTTCTTACTCTTAGAAGCCACTAGCTAATCACTCGCCATGTCTTGGTTTTTGAACACTTTAGATAGATATAAATGTGATTTTTTAGACTCACCTTGGATTTTTAGACTTTAGATAGACATATTTATATGCGTTTGGTAAGCAAAATTGTCGGAGTAGCAAGTTAGCAACAACTTTGGTTATAATGTGTACGTAAAAGTGAGTACAATAATATAAAGAAAAAACGACATTTTGATTATCTTTTTCAAATGAATATTAAATATTTATCAAACGATGCTAGCCACAGATTTGGATATATAAAATATATATATTTTTGTAATAATTATTAAGTTTTCTCTCTCCTTGTTTTTCTCAAAACCTTTCTCAAATCTAAATTCAAATCCATATCCAATTCTTAATCTTAAACGCACTTATAAACCAAACGGGCCCTAAAATACACCCAAAACGTTATTTTTATAGCTTGTTTAATCTATAAAATATGTTATTTCACGCTCTTTTATAAGTTGTTTCAAATTTCAATAACAAAAACTAACAAAAATTTCTAACAGTGTAAAATCTAATAAAATAATGTTTCACATTTTGACCTTTACATGTCCAACTTTCTTTAGGGTTTTTTTAATATGTGTTTCAAAGGCACATGATAAGGGGAGACAGGAGCTGATGTGTCAGCTCCTGATTGGTCAGCAGGTAACATCCTTATCTCCTCAGGAGCTAATCAATCATTTGCTTGCTGACTAATCAGGAGCTGATACATCAGTTCTTGTCCCCTTCTTATCATGTGCCTAGGGCACATGTTAGAAAAACCCCTTTCTTTATACTGCTGGTATCATAAAAAATTCAAGATATAAAACCTTTTTTAGTCTTAAATCAAATTTAAGAAAATTATTAATCAAGAAAATGGAAACGGTAACCTGGGAGCAAGTACTAATATATGTAATTCAACACATAAACCATAAAACACAACACTAACTTATCTCTTTCAATGTCTTCTCATAGGTAGCCGATGTTTGGGTTAAGAGCTTATTTTATTTTAGCTTTTATTTTATAAGCTTTCTTTTGCTGGCTTATTAGGGGGTGTTTGTGTTAGCTTATTTAGCCCGCTTATGAGTTTATTTCATTTTCGAAAAGCCAATAAACTCACTTTTTGTGCTTATCAGCTTTTAGTTTTTAGCTTATTGGCTTAAGCCAATAACCTTCTCGAGCTGATAAGTTCTAAAAAGTCAACTTATTGACTTTTCTAAAATCAAATAAGCCCATAAGCCGTCTAAACAAGCTAATACAAACACCTTATAAGCTCACAAATAAGCTGAAACATACACATAATTGTTTAAATATGTAATATGTGTTAGTGATATGAAAATGATTACTATCAATCAACTTATATATATGTCGTCTTATGTATTCAGGTTGCTAAAAAGGATGTGACATCAAGATATGATCAGTTGTTTAACTAAGGATGCTATTGGTATATTTCTATTTTCTTTTTATCTATTTATTCTTACTTATCTTTGCGTTTGTTTAAGCTTATATGTGCGCTTATAAGCTTATTTATATTCGGTTTATATTTCATAAGCCCTAATTTTTAGGCTTTTTTTTAGACTTCTTGTCTTATATAAGCTTGTTATGATATAACAACCTTATACAAGATAAGCCCACAAGTCTCAAAATAAGCCAAAAAATTTGAAACCTAAATCAAATAAGCTTATAAGTCCACACGTAAGCTTAAACAAACACTCCCTTATTATTTGATAAAATTAGCAAGTTTATTAACTGGGTGTTTATATTAGCATATTAAACTGGATAAGCTGATAAGCTCATCACTGTTGGACAACTAAGCTTATTGACTTGAGCTTATGGCTTATTTTTGGCCATAAGCTATAAGGTGAAAAGCTTATTTGCTCACAGAGTTGAGCTTATTGGCTTTTTCAGATCCTCCTATTAAGCTGATAGTTTTGTATTTACTTTCTGGTTAACCATGTTGATATAGTTGAATCGTTGGATATGTTAATTTATTATAAAAAGATTATTTAAAAATCAATAAGTTATGTAAAAGGGTGTTTGGATCAGCTTATCAAACTAGCTAAGCTGATAAGCTCGTCACTTTGGGATGTCATACCTTATTAACTTGGGTTTATGGCTTGTTTTTTCCCATAAGTGCTAAGGTGAAAAGCTGTGATGTTCATAGTGACGAGGCTATATGCTTCTTCAAATCTTAATAAGCTGATAGTTCTGTATTCTAATTAGCTTAATGACGTTGATATATGTGAATTGTTGGATGTTACTACTTCATTGGTTTAACTGTTTGATGTTTGGATTAGCTTGTTAAAATGGATAAGCTTGATGTGTGAGATGAACATGCTTATTAGCTTGAATTTATGGTATTCTTACTTCCATAATCTGCAAGGATAAGCTTGTTAATCTGCACATACAAGCTTATTGGCTTTTCTAAATTTCAATATGTTCATAAGCACATAAGCTAAATCCAAACACCACCCCAAATAGATTTGATGGGTTTGAAACTCCGCTGATATATAATAGGTTATTTGCATTAGTTTGTTTTAATATATTAAGTCCATGAGCTCACTTGTTTAGCTATAAGTTCTAAGGTGATAAGCTTTATGCGCTTTTACATGTGAGGTATTTTGACTTTTTCAATTTTTAATATTCTGATAAGCTCATAAGCTAATCAAAACTTACCAAATAGAAATTTTGGGAATGAATCTATGCAGATATATAAGAGGGAGTTTCGATTAGTTTATTCAATGGGATAATCTGATAAGTTCATTCTTTTTGGCGTTTCTGAGCTTTTAAACTTGATTTTAAGGCTTCTTAATGTTCATAAGCTCTAAGGTTAAAAGCTTGGAATAAGCTTATTAGGTTTTCTAAATCTCTGTAAGCTGATAACCTGATAAGCTTATCCAAACATCTACAATACGAATGCTTTGATTAAATTCCAGGGTATAAGATGGTGTTTGTCGCAGGTTAATTTTATGGGATAAGTCGATAAGTTCCAAAATGAAAATGTCTAATAATTAGGGCCTGTCTGTTTTCTACTAGCTGTTTTATAGTTTTTGTCATATGATACTGACTATGAATTATTTGTTTTATATGTATTCAGGTTGTTACCCGAGTTATAAACACGTTGGAGTTGGAGTTGGATGTGGCTGTAATGTTATAATATGAGTGCTCTAACCGAGGATCTTGCTGGTATAGTCTTATATTCGGTTAGTTTAATTGATATTATTATTTATTTAGTATAATTTACTCTTAGCTTAATGATGTTAATTTAGTAGAAGACATGTTGGATATTTTACCACACTAGATGTTACTATGTTATTGCAACTGTTTGATGTTTAGTATTAGGGGGTTTGGCTTTTCTTATTTTTATCAGAAATTATGATACACTGATTTGTGGCTTTTTACGGTCAAAAACTGAAAAGCGATAAGCCTTGCGAAGCTGCGAGTCCAATTGAGTCAGCTTTGTTGGAATTTTCAAAGTTGAGTAAGCTAAGAGCAAAAATACTTAAGAATGGACCTTCCCTCAATACAAAAGGTGTTATCAGTGTACACCGATGCCAAAATACATCCAAATCAGTAGGGAACGTCCAACCCCAATAACAAAAAGAGTTGCCAACGTACAATTATGCTATATCACATATGTTACTCGGAGTTCTGGAGGAAGATTGAGAAAAACATCCATCTTGGCGGTATATATGATCCCTAACTAATGAATATATATATATGTCTCTGCAAGTAGATGACAATAAAGGCTTACTAGCCACATATCTCCCCCTTAAGGGGATGAACATCCAAATCGATGTTTTTATTATGATTACCTTGTTAATTGAGAGAATAGATTTGTTATGTTTCTTTGTATGCTTGCTTTTCCAACACTTCATTGTTCTTGTACTTTGTATTATGAAACATTACTTTGGATCTTTAACAAATTTTATTTAATATATGATTGTTATGTGTCTTCAGGTCCGCTGCTGATGATGTAATCTCACATGATATGAATGGATGCAGTAGCGTGATGAATTCAGTACTCGTGATCAATTTAAACACCTCAAATGGAAATGATGGGCTTGAAACTGGGCTGATCTATTATAGTTTATTTAGATTAGTTTGCTTTAATAATAACCATGAGCTCACTTATTTGGCTATAAGTTCTAAGGTGATAAGCTGTATGCACTTCTACATGAGCTATATTGACCTTTTCAATTTCTAATAATTTGATAAGCTCATAAGCTAATTAAAATTTACCAAATAGAAATGATGGGAATGAATCTAGGCAGATATATAAGAGGGAGTTTGGATTAGTTTATTCAATGGGATAATCTGATAAGCTCATTTTTTTTTGGCGTTTCTGAGCTTATTAACTTGAATTTAAGGCTTCTTAATGTCCTTAAGCTCAAAGGTTAAAAGCTTAGGGACTCAGGAATAATTTAAGGCTTCTAAATCTCAATAATCTGATAACCAGATAAGCTTATCCAAACATCCTTATCAGGGCGTGTCTGTTTTCTACTAGCTTTTTTTTATAGTCTTTGTCATATGATACTGACTATGAATTATTCGTTTGTTATGCATTCAGGTTGTTACCCGTGGTATAAACACGTTGAAGTTGGATGTGGCTGTAATGTGATGATACGAGTGCTCTAACTGAGAATCTTGCCGGTATACTCCTTTAATCCTTTAGTCTTAGTCTATTTGTTCTTATTCAATTTAGTATAATATGATCTATGCCTAATGATGTTTACATAGTTGAATTTGTTGGATAGTTTAGTATATAAATTTAGTACACAAGTTATGCCAAGGGTGTTTGCCTTTGCTTAATTGTATCTGAAATAAGCTTGTGGCTTGTGTACGGCCATTAACGAGTTAGCTTTGTGTGTTATTCAAATATCAATAAGCTAATAGAAACGCCCCAGTTTGTGCCCGGCCCGGGTTTGACCGTGCCCCATCCCGGGTTTGACCCTGATAGATTTCGTGTCAATTTCTGGTCCCTATTATGTGAGAATATACATTGGCTCTCTTAATTATTTTCTTGAAGGATGCAAATTAAGCAGTTTTGTTAGTTGTTTAGATGTATAAGTGGACCTTAGAAACATGGATATTTTTCCTGTCACAAGCCCGAGTCCCTTAGTCAGAGCCTATGCCTTTGAGACGTAGCAAGTCATGGTTGGCTTAGATACATTAAGTGTCTCAAGTTTGGGCTTGGCTTAGATACATCAAGTCCCCAAGGCTGCCTATCTTTTTTCCTGAGCTGAATTAAGTGTCTCAAGTTTGGGCTTGGCTTAGATACACCTCTAATTCTGATATTTGAATTTCCTCGATTGCCTAAGTTATATTTGGCCAGATGTTGATATAAACAGCAGATCGTAGCTTGTAAATCCTTATTACTAGAGAAAAGATGCGTTGATGTTGGTTTATTTACCTCACAGTTGCCCAACCAAGTGTAGCTTATATGGCAAAACTGGTAAGTTGGACGGATTGGGTGATGGTTGAACTATATAACCTTTAATACGGGTCATATGGACAGGTTGGATTGTTTGTTCGCAGTAAAAAAGTATTTGGCCCTAGCTATACACCCTGTGCTTGTTTCAACTGTTTGATCCATTCGATCTCTTTCATTAAACCCATTTTTAGGTATTCTGGTCGAAACCACCACTTTTATTAGTTAGGTTACTTATTACTTATGCTTTCTATTGGGTTACATACTTACATAACAGCCGGTCACTTTTCTTATCTAAATCTTTTGTGGCCAAATACCAAAATAAAGATGGTTTGCTATTGTGATTGGCCCTATAGTCGACTTGAGTTCTTGCAATTTTATGCTTATGTATTTAGTTTCTTTATAAGGATGTTAAACGATGGGACAAGTTAGTTGTTCGTGTTTTTACCCCAAATGGCGTTCTCAGGTTAATGTTTTTGTCCCGACCCTTTTGCAATATGTTGCAGGAGACGTTGAGTAGAATGTCATCCCATCTTTGATTGTTTGGCAAATTTCAACTCATTGACACATAAGTTTGTTACTCTGAGTCATGTCTTGATCTCAAATGGGTGGAAAGAATGGGTTTGAACATCATTGAAATGTATACTATTATTACATCTGAATTGCTTACGTTAGAAAAATATTAATTTTTTTATTCCGGTGAGGTAGTTTTAAGTTTTAACCATGTTTTTAAGGAAAATTTGAAAATGGATAAAAACTGTTTGTGGGACCTGGTTGACCCGACTAGATGTGACCCGTATTAAAAGCACATGACTTCCAACGATTTGCTATGTTTGACCATTCCCAACCCGGCTTTGACCATTGTTGACCCGGGTTCGACCATTCCCGACCCGGGTTTGACCATTTTAGCACGAGTTTGACCATTTTGACTTGGGTTTGACCATTCCTGATCCGGGTTTCACCATTTTAGCACGGATTCGACCATTTTGTGTGGGTTTGACCATGTTGACCCGGGTTTGACCATTTTAGCACGGGTTTGACCATTTTGACCCAGGTTTGACCACTTTGAGCTGGGTTTGACCATTCACAACCCGGGTTTGACCGTTTTAGCACGGGTTAGACCATTCCTGACCCGGGTTTGATCATTTAAGCACGAATTTGACCATTTTGACCCGGGTTTGACCACTTTGATTCGGGTTTGACAATTCCCAACCCGGGTTTGAGCATTTTGACCCGGGTTTGATGATTTTAGCACAGATTTGACCATTTTGCCCCGGATTTGACCACTTTGATTCGGGTTTTACCATTCCCGACCCGAGTTTGACATGCTATTATAATAAGTTCAATACATGTTTTTTAGAATGTTACGTAAAGGAGTGTTTGGAGCTAACGCATAAGCCGTATATTGGCCTTTTGTGCTAACCTATGGCTTGGTTAAGTTCGTAAGCTCTAAGGTGATGAATAAATATCGACAAAAAAAATGAACTAGAACTAAATCTGTCCGTGTTTGATGAAAATTGATTAAATCACACCCATGTCATTTCCTTTTTACAAAAATATGGCTTTTTTTTCTCTATTTGAGCATGGATATGTCGTGGTTGGGACTTGGGATTACATATCGATATAGACTCGAATGAGCGATGAACTTCTCAATAGCATACTATATTGAGAAGTGTTTATTGTGTCATTATTAAAGCAAATAGGCTCATACTTATGCCAACCTTGTGTCGGAAGATGACCAAATTAACAAAGATTCTAAGTAATTTTACGGATGAAATAATTTCTTTCATCTCTATGCTTGAGCCTTTCACTTATACTTTGAGATGATGCTATAATGTTAAGTTCTGAGTGGTTTTATGTGTCGTCTTTTTTTTTGTCTAGTTGTGCTATATGTCATCATTAAAGCAAATAGCCTCCTACATGCCAACTTTGTGTCGGAATTTGACTAAATCTATGAAGGCATTCTAAGTCACGAATTTGTGATGAACTTATTTTATTTGTTATGCTTGCACCTCATACACTTCAATTGTTCTTGAACTATTCTTAATAAGGAATATACACGCTGTTCTAGTTTAGGAGTGCTGCTTTGTAGCAAGAATATCTTTTGAATTTTAATGTTTGTATTGTTTCCAGGTTGTGTGTGATCTAAAGGTTATCGTTGAAGACTTAAGGCCCATTTTAGCTAGATTATCACCATGGATTCAAAACACGTTTTAAACGTGCTTCTTATAAACCTATGGAGTTTTATTTAAGGGATAAATTCCATATTTAACGTGCGTTTGCATATAGTTGAGTTATGGAATTTGAATCTGTATTTGAAGCTTTTTTGCATATAGTTCTTTTTACAAAGATATGGCTTTTTTTCTCTAGTAGAACACAGGATATGTTCATGTTTGGGAAACTTGGGATAACATATCGATATAGACTAGATATAAGTGAATTGGACTACTAATCGCTCTACGCTATGAGCCCTTCGACTTGTACTTTGAGATCATGTCTATAATGTTAGCTTTAGTGGTTTTTTGTGTCGTCTTTGAACGGATAGACCATTTTCACTCGTGTTTGACCATGGGTGAGCCGGTTTGACCACTTGACCCTGTTTGACCATTTCGAACTGTTTGACCATTTTAGCATGGGGGGGGGGGGGGGGGGGGGGGGGGGGGGGGGGGGGGGGGGGGGGGGGGGGGGGGGGGGGGGGGGGGGGGGGGGGGGGGGGGGGGGGGGGGGGGGGGGTGGTGGAGGGGGGGTTTAGCCATTCCTGACCCGGGTTTGAATGGTCAGACCCGGGTTTGATCATTTAAGCATGAATTTGACCATTTTGACCCGGGTTTGACCATTCCCAACCTGGGTTTGACCATTTTGACCCGGTTTTGACCATTCTCGACCCGGGGTTGGCCATTTTAGCACGGGTTTGACCATTTTAGCACGATTTTTGACTCTTTTGACCGGGTTTGACTATTCTGACACAGGGTTGACCATTCCTGACCCGGGTTTGGCCATTCCCGACCTGGGTTTGACCATTCTCGACCCGGGTTTAGTCATTCCCGACCTGGGTTTGACCATTCCAGACCCGAGTTTGACGTGCTGTTATAATAAGTTCAATACAGGTTATTTTTAGAACCTTACGTAAGGGAGTGTTTGGAGCTAACACATAAGCCGTATATTGGCCTTTTGTGCTAACTTATAGCTTGTTTAAGTTCGTAAGCTCTAAGGTGATGAAATAAATGTCGACACAAAAAAATGAACTAGTTATAAATCTGTCAATGTTTGATGAAAATTGATTAAATCACACCCATGTCATTTCCTTTTTACAAAGATATGGCTTTTTTTTCTCTATTTGAACACAGATATGTCATGGTTGGGACTTGGGATTACATATCGATATAGACTAGAATAAGCGAATGGACTACTCTAATTCATCTCTATGCTTGAGCCTTCGACTTGTACTTTGAGATCATGCTATAATGTTAGGCTTTGAGTGGTTTTTTGTGTCGTCTTTGAGCCGGATTGACCATTTTGACTCGTGTTTGACCACGTTGAGCCGGGTTTGACCATTTTGACCCGGGTTTGACCATTTCCGAACTAGGTTTGACCATTTTAGCATGGGTTAGACCATTCCTGACCCGGGTTTGAATGGTCAGACCCGGGTTTGATCATTTAAGCACGAATTTGACCATTTTGACCCGGGTTTGACTACTTTGATCCGGGTTTGACCATTCCCAACCTGGGTTTGACCATTTTGACCCGGTTTTGACCATTCTCGACCCGAGGTTGGCCATTTTAGCACGGGTTTGACCATTTTAGCACGATTTTTGACTCTTTTGACCGGGTTTGACTATTCTGACACAGGGTTGACCATTCCTGACCCGGGTTTGGCCATTCCCGACCTGGGCTTGACCATTCTCGACCCGGGTTTAGTCATTCCCGACCTGGGTTTGACCATTCCAGACCCGAGTTTGACGTGCTATTATAATAAGTTCAATACAGGTTATTTTTAGAACCTTACGTAAGGGAGTGTTTGGAGCTAACACATAAGCCGTATATTGGCCTTTTGTGCTAACTTATAGCTTGTTTAAGTTCGTAAGCTCTAAGGTGATGAAATAAATGTCGACAAAAAAAAATGAACTAGTTATAAATCTGTCAATGTTTGATGAAAATTGATTAAATCACACCCATGTCATTTCCTTTTTACAAAGATATGGCTTTTTTTCTCTATTTGAACACAGATATGTCATGGCTGGGACATGGGATTACATATCGATATAGACTAGAATGAGCGAATGGACTACTCTAATTCATCTCTATGCTTGAGCCTTTGACTTGTACTTTGAGATCATGCTATAATGTTAGGCTTTGAGTGGTTTTTTGTGTCGTCTTTGAGCCGGATTGACCATTTTGACCTGGGTTTGACCACTTTGAGCCGGGTTTGACCATTCCTGACCCGGGTTTGACCATTCCTGACCTGGGTTTGACCATTTTAGCACGGGTTAGACCATTCTGATTTAAGCACGAATTTGACCATTTTGACCCGGGTTTGACCACTTTGATCCGGGTTTGACCATTCACAACCCGGGTTTGACCATTTTGACCCGGGTTTGATCATTTTAGCACCG